>OZ018325.1:27588459-27820959 GCA_963969495.1 Ceratothoa steindachneri
ATCCCCAAAGTGACCATATATATATATATATATATATATATATATATATATATATATATATATATATATATATATATATAACTTCATGGGAAGTAGCACCAGCCGCCTCACTGATTTGTATAATGTATTATATGTAGTGTTTCAATGTCCGGCTCGATGGATGAGGTAGACAACAGAAGAATGTCATTGAGGTGGCGGTCGGTCTAAGAGTTGGGAGCAAAGGTGACTTTGTGTACTTCATTTTGGAGATGAACTGTTCGAAACGGTATATGCTGCCAAACATGGCCATGATGCGTTGAACATGCACAATGTATTTTATAAAATTGCTCGAAGGGACGACGAGGTCGCGGAATTCTGTTTGGCAGAATTTATTAGTATTTTGGGGGGGGGGGCGGATTGCAATATTAATGCCGATCAAGGTGGCAGACCAGACATTAGGCCTTTGCAGGCCGGAGGTTGCCCACCCCTGGCCTAGATCCCCTTTTCGTTGGAGAGTAAATGTGGTGATTTGATCGACTGCGTGGATAATGAGAATAATCAGAATGTTGTGAATGCGTATTTAATGTCCGATGGCTTTATATGTGCAGAGAAGGTGGGCGTGACCGATGGGGTTTCTGACGAAGAGCTTTGTTTGAAGCCAATGTTTGTTAGAGAGAGAGAGAGAGAGAGAGAGAGAGAGAGAGAGAGAGAGAGAGAGAGAGAGAGAGAGAGAGAGAGAGAGAGAGAGTTACATAGATACACAGATCACACGGGCCTTACGGCCCAGACTAAGGTGATCTGGCCTTAAATCTACTGCCACTTACACATAGAATAGTAGAAGTAAAGGATAGAAAAGGGAGAGAGAGAGGGAGAGAGGGAGAGAGAGAGAGAGAGAGAGAGAGAGAGAGAGAGAGAGAGAGAGAGAGAGAGAGAGAGAGAGAGATAGAGAGAGAAAGAGAGCGCAGAGATTGTCTAACAAAGAAATTTTATACAGTTGGTGAGAAAATGAATTTATAGTAAGAAAACAATAAAGTTTGGGAAATAAGATTTCAGTTTAGCAGACTGCCGTTAATGCAGTAATTATATTTCGAGAAATATATTAGAATTTATCTCCATTAACAGGTTCCCAAATTTCAACCTTAGCTCTGGTTTGTCCATGCTAGACCCCATTATCACTAAATACATAAAATCTCAAATAAAGTTGTTTCAGGATTTTGTACCCCCTAATTAGGGTTCAAGGTTAGGTAGACTAATCCATCACTTCCACTATTTAAGGCAATATATTTCCTGCCCAAACACTCGGACACCAATGGCATCCTCGACGCATTTAGGTCCTACTGGAACACAATACACACACACACACACAACCTACCCAAACCACACGCGCAAGAGCACTTCCAGGAAGTCCAGGAGTGGTGTAGGGCCCACGCTCACTAGCTAAGGCCCGCCCCCCTGATACGAATGGAGCTGCTCGACAACACATCACTCCCATAACCGTCGAGGAAACAAAACACTACATCAAAACAACACCAAAACGTGCACCCGACCTCTCCGGGCTACCAGCCGCAGTAATACACAACCTCTCCGCAAACATATACCCTACACTTACACAGCTATTCAACGCCTCACTAGCCTCAGACCACTTCCAAAATATTCAGTCTCTCACAACATACTTCTACACAAAATGAACAAAGACCCCAAACAATTACATGCCTATTGCTCTATTAGAGCACCTAGGCAAAATACTCGAATGTATGATCAACTGCCGCCTACGGGACTATCTGGAAGAGGGGGACTGGTTCTCTCCCCACCAATATGGGTTCGGGAGGGGACGGTCCACTCAGGCGGCTGTGACCATCGTTCACGACAGAATACAAAAAAAAACAACGCTAGATACTTCAAAAGACACTCTCCAACAACAAGGATCTGGAGGCCTTTGATAAGGTGTGGCACGAGGGACTACGTTGGAAACTCGACAACAATACGGAGTTTACCTCTGTGCACCAGGAGGCTCCTCTCGCACTACCTCACTGAACGGAGATTCCACATAAAATACAACAATATCCTCTCACAATCTTTCACACCACGCTCAGGCGTTCCTCAAGGAAGCGTACTAGAACCCACACTTTACATCATGTACACAAACGACACCCCACGCCCACCAAAAAAACTGCTGTCACACATACACAGTGTCCTACGCCGATGACGAGAACATTCTTGTCAGCGGCCGTGGACCAGACGAGATCGCGCTCCACGCACAAATAATACAAGACGCAAAAACAGAATACGAGGTAAATGGCTGATTGCCACGAATCCTCAGAATACAGTCTTCGGCGCATGAGATCACGTCATGCATAACCTACAAATCTTCTCGCACACACCTGACATGAACCACCTAAACCCAACAAGGCTCGACTATACACAACATACAAAAATCCTTGGGGTAACTTTTGACAAGACCCTTAGGTTCAATATACACCAGAACATAATAAATGCAAGAGCTGCACGCACAAACACAATGCTGCGGGTAAGAAACTACAACTATACAAAACACTCGTGCGACCTTTTCTCACGTACGCCCCACTGTCATTCGTAGCAGCGAGTGCCACGTGGCAGCAGAAGGCTCAGCGCATTCAGAACTCTGCTCTGAATCGCGTTTGCCGTTCTCTCTTGTACACGAGAATGCCCACACTACAAAACAATAAATAAGCACCCCTCAACACATACGCTCACACGAGACCCCCTACACACCGCACTTCACGCAAGACGGTATGTTGCGATGGCACTGCGATACGCCGCAGCCCATACCGTTCTTCGCATCATGAATAACGCGTTTCCGACTAAGCACACGCGCTCTCCTTCCTGACCGCTGTCCAGTCACGAACACCTCGAGACACACCCAACCACACCACGCAACGGTGTCTGGCCACCGACCTATCAACTCTTTCCCTTTTCCTCTACGACTGCCTGTTCGCCTGTGTTACAGTGATCCCTCTCTGTCCTTTCTATACAAATGAATGAAAAAAAAGAAGCCTATTCATTCCTTGAAAAGGTCTTTAAGAATAAAGACAAAAGCGCTCGGAATCGTTTTTCACTTTTCCTTTGTGGGCGTATCTACATATATATGTATATAATTCTGTCAAATGCAAATGGATATAAATGAAAATTCGTATACAACAACGTATCGGTAATCTTTTTTATCATCTCTGAAAATTTAAACAATATAACTATAATAATTTTGCCCACACCCCCCAAAATAAAATAGTCACTCAAAAATTTGTTAGCCGAATCAAGAAAACGTGTGATATCTGATAAGTCTGCATGTCTAGACTATTGGGTAGCCTTGTTTTTTTTTTGTCTCTTTCAGTCATATTATTATACCCCCTAATCACAATTGTGTTAAGTTTAAATGATAAAATTCTGATAGAAGCAGGTTTTAAAGAAAAATATTGAAATGAAATAATTTTTTTCGTGAATTTCGAGAGAAATTGGGCTGGTAGAAGTGTTTATAACTTAATTAAAAAAAATAAAAGTTACTGGTTCGATAGCTTGAAAGAAAGGTAATGGCGGCCATAATAAACTGCTATGACAGATAATAAAATAATTGAAGTAGAACTTGTTTTATCTCAGGAGGAAAAACCCGAAGGAAGATCTCCAGCAAATTAGGTAATTTCCCTTACTTCTGTGTAAATGATTTTAAAACGACAAAAAAAACAACAAAAGAATGTACATTTTCTGTCGTAATATTAATGTAAAACAACGTAGAAGAAACGTTGCAAGGTTCTCAACGATCTCTATTCATCTGAAGATACAAAAAAAATTGTTTAACGACGAAAAAGTTTTCACTTTGGAAGTGCCAACAAATAGTCAAAATAACAGTTTATAGCTCAAAGAAAAAGAAGATCCATCTATCCCACCTTTATCATTAATCTTCAACATTTAACAAAAAACTGTTTTTTGCACAAGTGTCATGGAATGACAAAAAGAGAATATTTTATCGATAGACAAAAAATCCAAAGTTAATTCAGAAAATTACATCGAACTACCTACTATCAGCCTGCTTCGTGATTGCTCTCATCTCTATCGTAAATGAAGTGCATTTTCCAGCAAGATGGTGCGCCCTCGTAATAGTAAAACAAAAGCAATTAAGAAGAAATTGTCCTCATTTTTATCAAAAAGGATGAATGACCTCAATCATCCGACTTTAAGTAACCCTATGTATGGACTATTGCATGGAATAACATACGAGTAACGCTATCTGATATCAGAAACTGTATTTCTTCTTTTAAAACGCGAGTAATGGCTGTATGTGACCAAGAAGGTGGACATAGTGATCATTTAGTTCAATAAATGTATATTTATTTATTATTTTTTTTAGACATCCTTTGTCGGGAGCAATTGGCAAGTAAATTTTTGAGTTACATTTTATTTTTAAATTGTGGGTGTAATAGTATTAGTAATGTCGAAAATTTCATTTATATTAATTTACATTTGACTGAGTTATTCAAGTTTGAATTTAGTAAGTTTTTGCTGTCCGTCCGTCCGTTATATATATATATATATATATATATATATATATATATATATATATATATATAAAGGTGAAAGGAAGGGATGGGGGGCTTGACCAGAGTCTAGAGAAGAATGATATAAAACTATATTCCAACGGGTTCTCCTGAGTGCCCCCTTTGAGAGAAGTGCGAGGGGCGTGATTAAAAAAAACGTGGCCCGAACACGACCTTGGTCCATTAACTGATTCAAGGCATTAAAACCAACATATTTTCTCTAGCAGGGAAATATTTATCACGCCATCCCACAGACTTCATCCCTAACCAATATCACCAAATTACCCCTTTCTCTTAAATTCCCTAAATAAATTCACCTTTTACAAGTCTTTCAACCATTATCACACCACAAGAACAGTTATAGCCTGATTTACATCTTTGCTTACACTATTTCTCACCCAATAGTTCTTCACAATCTACCTTTCTCACACCAAACATCTACTTCGACGCTCCTATATTTCTATACCTACCTAACCTTTAGGACCAGCATATTCGCACATTCCACACAACGGATCTGCTCATCATCTTGGCTGGTTCGATCTACCTTGTCCTACGGGTATGAAAGTGGTTGCAAAAGGTGTTGATTATTGAAGCGGGTGTGTGGGAGCGAAAACCGATTGGATAATCCCTGCCAGATTTTGAAAAGGGGTTGCCAAAGAACGTGAAGGTGTGTGGAAGGTACAAAACCCTAATTTTCAACAAAGATATTTTGCAACTCAATGGGCATGAAGCTCTCCTGAATCTGGCCCCGTAAACGAAGGCAATGGAACCACTGTAGGGGAGCCTCAACCAGAAAGCACCCCCTGTCGAAAAGGAAAATAGGGCAGTGAACACCCCTTGCAGCATGCAGAGGGGATATTTTGTGTAATGAACGAAGACATCTCCAGCAGAAAGTTTGCAAATGGGTCGAAGAGATATAGCCACGGATCCCCCTGCAGGTTTTGGAACAGGGAGGGAAAACTGCGGAGGTGGGGACTGGAGGGCACAATTCTCCGGTTACCATCGGTAATTTTCACTCAAGAACACGTCAGGACACATTCGAGATAAAGAGGAACGGGTTCGTACAAAGAGACCAGGGACTCACAAGTATGAAGCGCGAGTGTAATGGGAACGAGGTAATACCCAAACGGGAGGACATCAATGGAGGCTTTGCAAATCCTGCAAACCCAAGTCAAGAGATTCTCTCAACAAGCGCGTCACCTTTTGTCCTCGATCGAGAGAAACCAAAGGAGTGCCAGTCTCAAGAGGCTGCTCCCCAGCCACTGAAGGGCCCCAACACCAGCATTTCGAAAGTCCCTGGCTCAATGGGGGCATTGCACCCATTACTACGGAATAATGTATAGGGTGGGATGGGGGCCCAGCCACTCGCCTTTGGTAAAACCTACATACATATATACACGCTTCTTGGTCTATTTTTAGGACACGCAGGTGGTCATATGGAAGATACGTTTTTACGCCCCCACCCTCCTCCCAATTGTGCTAAGAACCGCTAAGTCGAGGAGTTATTAAATTGGCAAAACGAGTCACAGAGGCGAATCGCGTAATTCAGGAATTCGACCGTCATTTGCCCCTTCTCCCCGTGCCATAAGAGTGGGGAGAAGCGTCAGTGCCCGAATCGGCAACTGCAGCCTCAAATTGAATGCAAAACGCATCGTCCGCTTCGTACGCAGCAATGGCCAGCCCTTGGTGGAGAACGCAGAAAGACGTAAGCGATTTGGCCGAAATTAATTTTAACGACTGACTTGCAGCATACAAATACTTAAACCGGCTAAGTCATCAGATGCACCAGTGGAAGAAACGGCGAAAACCTCCTGAATTAAGTACGTATCGACAGAGCAATGGTTGAGGGAAAATAAAAGAGCGAAAATAAAACCCGTCCAAAACGGCGGCTTGCCGAAATGGGCAAGAGAGAGCAGCGCTACGAGAAACCACGCTACAGGTCTTCTTTCCCTTCCCCCAAATCGTTCAACTTCTTGTACCCACTTTTTTTTTGACTGAGGAGTTGGGTGCACCACGTCGGCTCTCGGGGCCGAGGCGAGGTTGCCAACACTGCGAATACAAACCGATTTTCGTCCGCTGCACGCCAAGATTCAATTCCCATTGAACAGCGATGAGCCCCCCCCCCCCGGGGAGGGGGGGAAGATGAACGGACGGCCAACAGTAAGCTAAGGGCAACGCACTTACGACTCGCTCCGAACAGGAACCGACAGCTTGCGCTTGTCCCCGGGCGCTCTCGCTTACGACTGGGCCTCATGCGCGAACGAACGCGATCATACGGATACATACACAACACTCGCTTGTACATGAAAGGATAAATACCTTCATTAGGGGCCCAAACTGATTGCTGATAAAAGTTAATTTTTGAAATGCGCTTGGTTAGGCTTCGTGAGATAAATAGTGGTTGAGTTTGAGTGGTAGCACAAAAAGCACAACCGTCGAGATATACAGGGAACGACGGAATAACAGAGGGCGTTAACCCCATCCTGAAAAATCAAAACAGCCCGAAGATGAAAAACTCTTGAGCATTTTTCTAGTAATATTTTCCGCTCCCCCCCAAATCCTAGCTATGTAGTAGATAGAGGCATAATTTTGGCTTGGGTCAGGGAACATCTGGCGCATTTTTTTCCTTTGGAATCAATATTTTAATACATTCTGAAATATAGGTATATATCCTTGGGCAAAAATATAAAGAACCCTTAATAGATTCATATATTTAATATGTGACTTTTTTTTAGAATTGATTATATAAAAATATCTATGATGTCTATTTTGATAAATATGTTTGAATGTTTCGTTAATGTTTGAATAGTGTATATAATTAATAAAGTTTTTAAAATCAGAAATAAACAAAAAAATTCTCCTTTCAACTTAAATTTATAACTCTTGTGTATTCAATATTGTTCTAAATAAGTAATATGACTAAAACTAAATAACTTACAGAAGCACAGAACAAATCGAAATTTTATAGAGCCAAACGCTATCACAAGTAGAAATTGCTTAAAAAAACCCGCAAATTGTTCGAGATATGTTGTCTAAACCACTATAAAATGATATCGAGAGACCGAGCGCTTTGTATCAAAGATAGAAGTGGCAGAAAACGACTTACAACATCTAAAGAAAAAAAGATTAGGTATATAATTAATAGAAAAAATGGTAATTGCTGGAGTTAAATGAAGCAAGTTCAAAAATATCACCCAGAACAGTTATGAGACAAAGATCAAGGGCTAAAAGGCTACAAGACAAGAAAGAAGCCATGTATAATCTGAGGTCAACAGAAAAAAACGGCTTCAGGGCCAAAGATCACAAAAATTGGACACGAACAACGGTCCTAATGTTACCTAGTCAGATGGAGGGAATTATCAGGTATGTAAGAAAGAATATTGTATCTTTGTTTTACATGTAATTTATTCAATTCCATTTAAATATACCTTAGAAGATATTTAAACAGTTAACGTTTTGTAACAATTTTGCACTTTCAGCACTTCTAGGGCTACCATTGTGAGATGAGTTGGAGAGTCTTTCACCATGCTTATGTGGTACCAATTGTGAAGACCCATATCATGGGAGATGTTTTTATGCAAAGGAAGAATCAAGTTTTAGAGCCATCGATCCAAAAATCCCACAACACCAAGAAATGAAGTTATATTTCAGCAGGTCAATGCCCCATGCCATACAACATCCAGCCACTCAAAGAATTGGTTTGGAGAAATGGGTTACACACCCCTATGGAGTGGTTGGAAAAGTAATAAGAAGTACTACAAGAATATATACTGAATTCATTTACTACAAATGTTTACTAACATTATACTAATGATTCCACAGATTGCTTTATACTTTAGGCCAAGAGAGTATATATTTCAAAGCCTGTTAACAAAATGTATATTTTGTGCCACAAACTCAATTGTTCTTAGAAATTAAAAGGAAGGAATAAGAGAATGAGAATAAAGGAAAAGATAAAAGTATGAAAATATTAGCAACGATAACACTAAATTTGTAGGAACAAAGAGCAGGGATGAGGTAAAAGGTACTCAACTACATTTTAATTGACAACAAAAATTAACCAATGTAGCATTTCACTTATTGGCGATAGAGGACGAACAAAGGCCTATCATAAACCTACTGCAACCATTTTTTTTTTACTTGAAGTTAAAGTGCAATAGTAACAAAAGTAGTATGCAGAAAGATGGTAAAGTGGTGATAGAAAAATGCAGATATCAGCAGATGGTCCTGCTATTAAGCCAGGCTTCAGATGCAGCAGGGGCATTACCACTGATACAACATCCACCCTATAGGAACCAGCTAGTACAAAGCAGAAACTAAAACTATAAATTTGACCCCACCCTTGCTGGAAGACAAAACAAAAAAGGTGAGTTGAAAAGACCAGCATTGCATTAATCAACCAATAAGAATTTAAAAATAAGAAACATGCATATGACGAGTCAGGTGGTGTTAGTTGATAAAGGGCAGTGTAGCGGATAGAATCGAGCCTACAAAGCTTAAATTAATTATTAAAATATCCAATCAACAAATATTACTCAAAAATAATCCCAGATATCTATAAGATAATGGCAAAAATTGCAATTTTGAGATATTCCTAATTCTCGTAAGAACAAGAATTTCATCTGGTTATTTGATCTTTGATTTGAGACAAATGGTAGCAATGCAAGAATACTGAAAATAAAGACAGCACAAGAATTAATGCTGAAAATAAAGACAGCAGCTTAATGAGAGCAAAAATTCTTAAGCATTCAGGAATCAATGATTGGAAAATAAATCAATGTAATGATAACAAAAGATAATGCTACCAATAAAACAAAAGCTATGCATGAAAGGATTAAAAAAACAATTACATATATTTCGTATAAAGCTTTAATAAAATATTAATGCTGTGCTGATTAATTGGCACAGCACATGGACATCCGTGAAATTATGTTATGTTATTATACGGGCAGGGAGAAGGGGGCAATATATATATATATATGCTGTACCAAATAATTCTACTTTAAAAAAATCAAGTTTAATGTCTTCTTAGGAAACTAAATGGTATTCAGGACAAGTATTTTTTTCTCAGCAATGTATCAATTATCAGGAGAGAGATAAACTATAAAAACTGTAGACTTTAAAACTCAAATAGTTGAAAAGGAAAGTAAATAAACTAACTTAAATGCTGTGCAAAGGGCAAGGATAGATTAGTTAGTGCTCTCAAATACAAAACAAAACAAATTTCAAAGTTGTTTTGGTAATTTACAGGGGTTGTGACCTATCTAGAGGAAATCTACAGTGTTTTAGTATATTTAGTAAAAACATCAAGAAACAAATTTTTTTTTTAGTAAAAATCTTATTTTTGCATTCTAAATCAACCTGCTAGAATGACTCAAATTTTATTTTAATGCCAACATTTTTATATTAGTTTATTTTCAAAAAGATATTATAATACCTAGCTAATAACTTTCCTAAACTCCTTTGCCAAGTACGAAATAGCTGTACCCCCCCCCCTTAAATAAATCACATCATCCAGTTTATGCACACATTGTAAATACTGCTCTTTAGTAGCAAACATATATGGCAAAAATAATTTGACAACAGTTCCAAAGGAGAATCTGGGCACATATTACATTTGTTAATATGTATCATGAATTTGGATTATATTATTAAAAATCAAAATAAGTACATAATTAAAAAAAAATCCTGAAGATGGAAGATGCTTATATATACATAAAAAACAACAACAAAAAACTAACCCATCACTGTATAGATTTTTCTAGAATACGAGGGGCGGTCAATATGTTTTGCAATTCGGATGAGGAAATGTGGTTTATTATTTTTCAATATAACTACCCTCGACTTCAATGCACTTGAGCCACTTGTCCCTGAGGCTTTGAATTCCTGACAACCAAAAATCTCCCGACTGCTGTTCAATCCACCCCTGGACGGCGAGCTGGACATCTTCATCATCCCCAAACCGGCGTCCATGCAGTGCAGCCTTGAGCTGGCGGAA
The DNA here is from genome assembly GCA_963969495.1 of Ceratothoa steindachneri. NCBI lineage: Eukaryota > Metazoa > Arthropoda > Malacostraca > Isopoda > Cymothoidae > Ceratothoa > Ceratothoa steindachneri. Next base: position 27,599,002 of record OZ018325.1, read on the forward strand.
TAAAAAGTAGTCGCTAGGGGCCAGATCTGGATGGTCAAGCTCCTTGAATCCGCATTCACGGAGGGCAGCTTGTGCAACTCTGGCCTTGTGGACATTGACGACGTTGAAGTCGATCATGGGGCGTGAGGTTTCTAGGGACCCAACGGGCAGGGACCTTGGTCATGGTCAAATTGTCTTGGATGATGCTGATAACACTTCCATGTGATATTCCAAGTTCTCGCTCGATTTTCGAGGATCATCCTCTCCACACGGGCCACATTGTACTCATTGGTCATGTCTGACGGGTGTCATCTTCAAGGGACTCACGACCATGGCGGAACTCCCTATTCCAGCGAGCAATGGTTGCATAGGAAGGGGCGGTGTGGTGTACACTGCAATCATCATGCATTCATGGATCTCTTTTGCATTCTTGCCTTCTTGGTCAAAAATTTGATCACTGCGCGGTGCTCAACCCTCTCCATTGTTGAAAAATTTGTGACTGACGATCTGCGATCAGCTACTGCTTCTTAAATAGACGAGGCAGGAGCGTGTGGCTGCAGGTCCTGACTTGTCATAACTTGCCCTAACACCCCCACAAACAGCTATCCCCCTTTCTCTGTTTTGCGCCCTACCGATTTGCAAAACTTATTGACCGGCCCTCGTACGTTTAAATATTGTGTGAAGGCTGAGGGGAGCAGCTCCTTTGACAAGTATCGGGGTAGGAAGTAGAAGCAATCTTTCAGATTTCAGCTACAGCACACACTATACCTCACACCTTATTGAGATTGCAAAAATATAAATTCTTTTGGTAGGACTAATTTAAAGAGGACTTCTGAAGAAAAAAAAATAGCCTTAGAAATTCCATATCCACTTTTATTTGTATATAAAAAAAAAAATTTAAAAACTAATGTGGTCATCTCCAAGAGAGGTTTGATAAGACATTATTTGCATGATATAGTTTTCAACAAGCCTTGATGATGCATTTTTAAGCAGTGTTTTGGGGCGGGTGTTGACTCGGATGACCTCAGATATGCCCTTGCAGCTTTTGTCATCCATTGAATTATGTTATATAAAGTGTGATAGGCAACTTGCTTTTTTCAATTTTACTCTGCGCATTTGGCAGCCACCATTGGTATCCATTTGCAAAGTGAAAATATATAGAATGGCTAACTTCAATGGGCTGCTATTGTAATCTTATACAAGGATAGTTCTAAAGCAGGTGTTTCACACTTACTCTCTCACCTTCAGGCAAACCCAGCAGCACTTAGGAAGGATGCTAGGACATGTCTTTTCCAGACTCTACCAGTGAATATATATTGAAAGTGGTACTGCTATGGCAAGGAAGGGCAGAGAAGATAAGATGCGTAGTGTTTTCAGGTTGGAAGTTGCAAGTGTAGGGGGAGGGGGGTAATCTATTTTCATAATTATGTAGCGAGTGGGGTGGTGTTCTTTCTGATTGGATGCAGGACAAGTGTAATTCTGGCTCAGCAATCTAGGGTGTTTTGTAGTATTCTGGTTAGGTAAGTTAGTTAATAACTGTGTAATGGCAACCAGGGAGGTTTAGTGGGTTCTAGCTGTGCGACTAGGATGGAGATGACATGTGGTGTGAGGGGTATAGTTGCATCCTATAATGTTTGGGTGATCTTTGATAGGAAAAACTTTTAGTCTAGAAGAGGGCATCTGGAGGGGGGAGGGGACCATGCAAACAATGCTAATGCAGATGGCAATAGTCTGGATTATATTGTGGTGAAGTCTTGTAAGATATGGTTGGTGTCCAGGCTGGGAAGGAATAGTTTATTTAGTGCAATTCAGATTAAGTCTGTATAGAATGTTATTTCTTTGTATTAATGGAAGTTGGTGTTTGTTAAGTGTGCTAAGTGTTGACTTTGGCTTTTGAGCAGAGGTTGTGTGGATCTAGGGTGACACCCATTAGTGTTGGGTTATAGGTGAGAGGTTGGTAATAGAGCAAAACGTGTGTATGGTAGTTTAATTGGTGATTGTCAGAAGGAAAGAATGCAACTTGATTTTGGGTGTTTAGCATAAACAAAGCTGTGTATATGGAGGTGGGCTGGGATGTGTAGGTTAGACCCTGAGGGAGGGAGGGTATGTCATGCATAAAGAGGGTGGGGCAAAGGATGGTACATTGGTGAACCTACTTGTAAAGCCAGAAGGAATAAAACTAACTCAGGAAGTTCATTTCAAGTTAAGTTGGTGAGGTTAGATAAGGTAATTCTTGGCTTCTCTTTGGGGGGGGGGGGATATTTTTAGTTGAGTGAACTTGACCTCAAAAAAAATTTGAATAATCAAATCATGGTGGAATGTGGGAAAAAGTATAAGTATTGGTATAAACTATAAGAACATAAGAAAAGAAGGAGACTGCAAAAGACCATTCATGGCCTACACTTGGCAGCTCCTGTTCCAGTCAACACACAAAAGATTTCTTACCAGAGAAAAGTCATCAACATTGTCATCCTTTACAGGAGTTCGTCAGATCTAATTTACCAAAGCCCCCAGCATGAGTTGTCAAGTAGTTTTTCATTTCTAAGTGCATATGAGAAGACCACCCTACCTGGATATAATCCTGGAGTGGGACCAACCCACTTGGATGTATTCAGCATGAGGTTAAATTGCAATTTAACTTCCACTTCCTAACTGTTGCATAGACTGCTAGAAGAAGGGTAGGGGAAATAAAATCCTCATAGCATGCAACTCCCTCCACTCTGACTAGTTTCACAGAAGGTAGAGCCTACAGCCCTTTCCCATGATGTCCCAAGCAGTCTAAAATTCATAAAGTCATTGTCTACAGAGAATAAAGTTACTGATGATGTTATCCCCGGACTTGAAGTCCTACCCATTATGAAATTTGTGTGCCCTCTCAGCCCCAATGCTTTCCGGAAGGTCTACACGCTCCTTTTCCTTTATCTTCCACAAATTTTCACTTGCTCTAGCTTCACCTCTTTCTTTCCAGATCTCTCCTTACAAGCTTTCTGCCTGATACAGCCTCATTGCTATTAGGTTTAATATTGGAGGGGGGAAAATCTTGCAAGTTCTATCACTATCTCTCATAAGATTTTTTGTCAAGTTGTGAAGTATAGATAGATATCCACGTCTGTATTAGTTAACCTAGTACAATATTTATAGGGATTTAATTCTGAATGCTTATTCAAAATTACCCATTTTGTTTTTTCACCAATGATTTTTCCTTTATCATCGGTGATTCTGTTAGGGACCTTTTAATTCAATTGCAAAAGTGGCAACAATTGTCTTCTATATCTAGAGTGTCTTCCACACACATAACTAATTCCACCATCTTCTTCTAGACAAACATACACTAATATATATACAATACACCTAAAAGTGACATGTCAGTGATGTAAGCCAGGTAAAGTTTTGAGAATGAAAGAAGAGTATTTTGAACAAATTCATCTGAACTTTGTTTTTGGTAATTTCAAGATTAATGAATTCAATCACAATTGAATGTACTGTATTATAAATACTTATATTTAAAACAAATATATAAATGCTATTTATATCATAGATGTAAATAGCACCACTATACTGTGGAAATCTCTACATATACTGTTATAAAAGAAAAATAGATTCACCACTATCTTGTCATTTATAGCTTGTTTTGAGCTGATAAGCTTATTCTAGCTTAACTTATTTTGGGGGTGGTCATTTTTTTTGGGGGCTAGATTTTGTATGTTCATTTGTTCCAAATACACTCAAAATAGCTGAGGGGGAAAAAAAAGAAAAAAATGAGGAGGCAAATTGTAGTGAAACTTAATGTTATAAGTACAAGGTCTTCAATTCAAAATGGTTGATTCTTGTGAGAGTTATGATACAATGGTGTTTGCGTTTCTCTAGAAATATGGCTGCTTCAATGATATAATTGAGCTTTGGCCAAAAACCATGGACTAATCCAAAATGAACACATTTGTAAACATTGCAGTTAGAAAGACTGATTTAGATTCAACACAAGAGAGATGGAGCCAGAAATATTTGACAATTCAAAAACACATCACACACTCCTTAGTTTCTGATGGTTTAATTCTAACTCAGAAGAGTACTTTCAGGTACTAATAGCTTGCAAGCATGCCTTAGACACTGAATAAAAGGCAATACACAATGCAGACTTTTGCTATATGTTTAGTGGTATGATATAAAACCACGTGCCGAAGCTATATTAATTAGCAGATGTAGTTTGTAAATATCTGTAACAAATTTTAATTAATATTTAGAAAACCATAATCGCTTTAATAAGAATTTAAGCACTTCCTATTGTGTCAAACACATTTGTGCAAATCCATATGTATATAAATTTATTGTTGTTGATGTTACAATTAATATAGTAGGTAATAATTTTGAATCTCAATATTTTTCTCTTCCTTAATTGTGATGACCTTAGTGGTAGTGGAGAAATATTTTTGCAAAAAATTGGTAATGATATTACATATCAACATAGTTTACTTCACCTTTTTCTCTCATTTGCCTCTGTTTTGGATTGGAAAGCTTTGCATTATTGACTTGTGGGTCCTGTCCAATGCTCCCCACCTCAGATTTTGATGAAATTTGGTACACAAGTTAGTACTTGGCCAAAAACAGACCTGTGCAAAATTTCAGCTCTGTAGCTTCTATAGTTTCCAAGATACAGTACCCCTGTTTTTGAACCCAAACACTGGAACCTGGACTGACAGTTTCATAGAGGCATTTTTAGGGGCCTTTATTCAGTTGCTATATGCTTTGAGATGCTTAAAATAACTAGTCTGGCCTACTTTTTTGCAAGGGTTTCAAAAATAAAATCAGTTTTGACCCAGGTGGCTTAGTTTTCTCACAAACTGAGATTTAAAATGCAAAAAAATTACATGTAACACCAACCAGTGCTGCACTCATGAGCCTATATCTTCAAACATTGGGGATGACCTATGATGGGCCCGTGTGGCTTTTGTTATCCGTGAAATTATGTTATGTTATGATACCAAATTTTTTTTCCTGGAATGGCATCTAACTTTTTAGTCTGTGTGCCAAATTGGAAGTTTTTAGGTCTAATAATCTCTACATTAGACCCTAATAAAGTTGGTCACAAACAGAAAAATGTGAAAAATGACCCATGTTAAATCAGTTATTGATACTCTTTTGTTTTGGTTTCATCGGAGAGAGCATGTCAAATAGCCTTGGAGACCAAATACTGTATGCTAGTGACTTTAAAAATGGAGCAGCAGAGTGCGACTTCTAGTTAGGATCGTGCAACAAAGCGATATCGCTGCAATCCCTTCAATCTTCCACATACAAAGAAAATTGTGAAGGTCTGCATAAGATTACCACTGATACAGCAGCTAAGCTGAAGAAAGTGACTGAGCAAGACCTGGAAGGAGTGCTGTGTCCAACATGCCGATGTGAACAGAGTTCAAGATTTCAAAGTCAAACATCTGGTGAGACAATTGACAATTCTTCTGGTGAAGAACCTGAAGCGGTTATAAAAGAGCTCTTGCAACAGAAGCTGTTGATACTACTGCTGGAGCACTTGGTGTCCCCCCTTTGAAGTTCAGAAAGGTCAGCAAGAGGGATTTACCTGGATATGGAGGCATGAAGATTCAGCAATTACAACATTAAAAAAAAAAAAATCATCAATTACAACAGAAGTTAACAGAATCCATTGCAGTAGCTGGTGGGTGACATTGGTGATATGCAACCTGAAGCTGAAGCCAGAACTGTGAGGATTATACCAATCTTTTGTCTGCACTGCAGAGGAAGTGTATAGTCTCAACTAGCCATTATGACAAACTCCAGATTTTGATTATGCAGCCAAAGATTTGGTTGAGAAAGAGTATTTCTGAAGAATTTCAAGTGTCAGAAAGGATGGTTAAAGCAGCAAGAAAGTTATGTGATGTTGAAGGTATACTTGCTAGGCCAGCACTAACAAAAGAAAAACCATTAGCAGATATGACAAAATGGCATGTAACAGAGCTTTATGAAGACAAGTTCTCCAGGCTATGCCCAGGAATGAAAGACAAAGTAAGTGTGCGAATCAATGGCATAAAAACTCAAATGCAGAAGAGACTTCTTTTGTGCAACTTAAATGAGCTGTTTACATACTTCCTGAACAAGTATCCTGCAAAAAAGATAGGTTTTTCAAAATTCTGTGCGCTGTGGCCTCAGTGGTGCATCACAGTTGGAGCTTCCGGTACACATAGTGTGTGTGTTTGTATGCACCACCAAAATATCAAGCTAATGTTAGCTGGAACACAGTCAATAACTGAAAATTACAAAGAACTGATTGGCAAAACTGTCTGTGATTTGAACTCTTGTGATTGCATGCTTGCCGCTGTGATAACTGTCCTGGTGAAGAGCCACTGCATGAATACCAGTTATCAGTTGAAGAATTTGTCAAGGATGTTAGTGCCAAGCTTACCAACTTGTCAGTCCACCACTACATTGCCCAACATCAGGCTAATTATCTAAAAAGACTTTAGGAGAATCTACAGGAAGACAAATTGGTGATCTTGATAGATTTTGCAGAGAATTATTCCTTTATGATGCAGGATGAAATTCAAGGGTTTCACTGGGATAACAGCCAAGCCACAATGCACCCATTTGCAGTTTATACAGTTTTGCAGTATCTGAAAGCCAATATGGCAACCATCAGACACATTTACTACTTCAGTGATGGGTCAGCAGCACAATATAAGAACTTAAAAGAACGAAAAAGACTGGAATCTTAGCAGAATGAAACTTTTTCATCACATTTCATGGAAAATCTCCTTGCGATGGAACTGGTGGCACGATCAAGTCTAGTCTCCACTGGAAGGCCACATTCTCACTGCTACAGAGCTGTAAACATTTTGTGAGAAGCAGGTACCAGGACTGAAGAGTTTCTTTGTCAGCAGCGCTGAAGTCACAGAGGTTAAAGAAGTTCAGGAGCAGCGGTTTGGCAAAGCACATACAGTGGCTGGTACAAGGGAACACCACTGTTTCAAGCCAAATGATGTGAGCCAAATGTCTGCAGACTGCACATCATTCATGGCCACATTGTGTCAGACAAGGTTTTTGTGAAAACTGCAAATCTGGAAGCAGGCCAATATGTTGTTTGCATATATGATGCAAAATGGTGGATCAGAAACATTGGCAAGGTGTCTGGAAGAAGATGCTTTGATAAATTTCATGCACCCGCATGGACCTTGCAGGAACTTCCAGGAACTTCCACTGGTCATCTACACTTGACAAGTGTTGGATTCCAGAAATTCACATTCTGTGTATTGTTCCTGTACCAACAGCTTCAGCTTGATACTTATCAAAGATGTGCAGCTATGTAATAAGAAGAAATCAGCTATGGCTTGGGAACCTGTAAGAAACCCACACTTAGCTTGGGAACCAGCTAGAAACCCACCTGAAAGCATGGGTATGTCAGACAAGAAACCCACACATGGCTTGGGAACCTCAGATAAGAAACCCAAACCTGGCTTGGAAAGCAGCAAGAAACCCACACTGGCTTGGGAACCAGCAAGAAACCCAACACTTGCACAGCATGGAGGACTGGAGAAGAGGTGGGTGGGAGGGCTCGTGGCTGGACCTGCACAGCTATCGGGCGTGGCCCCTAGATGATGGGGATACCAATCTGTGACCAGCTGTCACAGCCACCATGGATCAACACAGGATTAAAAGTACAAATCTTGAAGGTACGAGGGGCGATCAATAAGTTTTGCGAATCAGTAGGGCAAAACAGAGGAAGGGGAATGGCTGTTATGGCAAGTCAGGACCTGCAACCGCACACTCCTGCCTCACCTATTTAAGAAGCAGTAGCTGATTGCAGATCGTCAGTCACAATTTTTTCAACAATGGAGAAGGTTGAGCATCGCACAGTGATAAATTTTTTACCAAGAAAGGCAAGAATGAAAACAAGATCCATGAATGCATGGTTGCAGTGTACACCGACACTTCCTATGCAACCATTGCTCACTGGAATAGGGAGTTCCGCCATGGTTGTGAGTCCCTTGAAGATGACTCCCGTCAAACGTGACCAACGTCTCCACACGTGGCCCGTGTGGAGAGGATGATCCTCGAAAATCGATGGGTGAAGGTCAAAGAGATTGAGCGAGAACTTGGAATATCACATGGAAGTGTTATCAACATCATCCACAACAATTTGACCATGACCAAGGTCTCTGCCCATTGGGTCCCTAGAAACCTCACGCCCCATGATCGACTTCAATGTCGTCAAAGTCCACAAGCTGCCCTGCGTGAGTGCGGATTTGAGGAACTCAACCATCTCCCCTACAGTCCAGATCTGGCCCATATGACTACTTTTTATTCCGCCAGCTCAAGGCTGCATTCCGTGGACGCTGGTTTGGGGATGATGAAGATGTCCAGCTCGCCGTCCAGGAGTGGATTGAACAGCAATCAGGCATTCGAAGCCTCAGGGACAAGTGGCGCAAGTGCATTCAAGTCGAGGGTAGTTATATTGAAAAATAATAAAACACTTTTCCTCGTATCTCATTTCCTTATATCTGAATTGCAAAACTTATTGACTGCCCCTCGTATATTGTCTGAGAGAATACACCTTTTTTACAGGTCAAAAAGTTCCAGCCAAGCTGGGAAAGGCCAAAACTAGGGAAAATTCAAGTTAGCATTTGACCAAGAAGCAACTCAATCTCAAAAAAAAGAAGATATTTTAATCTCTGGGGCTATTTGACATGCTCTTTCCAATGAGATAAGAAATAAAAGAGATAAAAAACTGGCTCGATGGTCAAATAACTGATTAAACATGGGTCACTTTTCTGTTTGTGACCGACTTTGATATGGTCTAATATAGAAATTATTAGACCTAGAAACTTCCAATTTGGCACACAAACTAAAAAGTTAGATGCCACTCCAGGAAAAAAAATTTGGTATCATATAACCCAAATGTTCAGGAAATATAGGCTCATTAGTGCAGCACTGGTTGGTGTTACAGGTAATTTTTTTGCATTTTAAATCTCAGTTTGTCAGAAAATTAAGCCACCTGGGTCAAAACTGATTTTACTTTTGAAACCATTGCAAAATAGTAGGCCATACTAGTCATTTTCAGCACCTCAAAGCATATAGCAACTGAGTAGAGGCCCCCTAAAAATGCCTCTGTGAAACTTGCCAGTCTGGGTTACAGTGTTTGGGGTCTAAAACAGGGGTACTGTACCTTGGAAACTATAGTAGCTAAAGAGCTAAAATTTTGCACAAGCCATTTGGGCCAAGTACCAACTTGTGTACCAAATTTCATCAAAATCCAAGATGGTGAGGTGGGGCCCGGATTCCTAAAATTGGACCACTTGATATGGAATGACCCATGTAATGTATGTGAATTAGAGTTATTTAGGTAAAGATTCATTTTAACACAAATAAGCACAGTAATTTAAAAATATGTTTTTCCTATACAGTTTTATATGTACTTTTCATATCTGACACTTGTTTTCCACGGAAATACATACTTTGCTCATAATTGACCGAAGGTACATAATAGGAAAAGTAGGTATATATTTCCAGTGAAAAGGAGTTTCAGATCTGAAAATTACACAATAAAACTGCATAAGAAAAGAAACATTATCAAAGTCATTTAAAAGATCCAGAATTAGACTGGACCTAACCTGGTAATTTGAGATGATAGCACTGCCTATTTTAGGTTATTTCTGCTAAAAATTAACATTAATTACAGGGGGTGCCCCCCCCTACATTAAGAAAAACTAATATTCCTAATTCGAAAGCCTACATTCAGATTTAAATGCAAAAGTCAATTGATAAATGTAGTTAGGCCTCTAGTTTGAATCAAAGCTTTGCGCAGTTAATAAATAAAAGACTAGCATTTGGAAGCAGCATGCCCTTAAATGCGCTAACGGAAAATTTTCCCTTTCAAAACCTTTAATCCCGACTTACCATAGCCGCCTCACGCCATTATACCATGAAAGTTTACTGTATTTTTTGCCCTTTCAAATCCTTTAATTCTGACTAACACAACCACTGCACACCATTACATATAAACTAAGAAAAAAATACAGTAAAGTTGAAGAAAAGCTACACGGTTACTTGTTTCTGAGGGTGAGCGAGTGGTATGAGGGTGCAGAGCCTGCCACATATAGTAAGTCATAGCCGGGCTTGAAACCAGCTTCCAGTAATCAAACACATATAAGAACATAAGAAAAGAAGGAGACTGCAAAAGACCATTCATGGCCTACACTTGGCAGCTCCTGTTCCATTCAACACGCAAAAGATTTCTTACCAGAGAAAAGTCATCAACATTGTCACCCTTTACAGGAGTTCGTCAGATCTAATCTACAATATACATAAAATGCATCCAGAGGATTATGTCCATTCATGCAACCGCAAAATATAATCTCCCTACTCCATAGAAAAATATATACATATGTACATAATAAAAAAAGCATATACAAATAATCTATAAATATAAATTAGCAGCCGAGCAGCTTATCTTCAACTTGGTAAACATGAAGATCGGTGACATGCCAAAAAAGTGTATTTTTTGGCGTGTATGTTTCGTTTACCCGCGCATGTATGTTCATGCACATTTGGTTAAATAAAAATGTTAGAACATTATTCTAGAAACAATTATGATTATAGATTATATACTCAGGGGCTGCCTCCCACACCCCGCTCCACCGCAATTGATTGAAACTCAGGATCATCGTAGGGGGGTCCTCCTGCAGTCCCCTTGAATTTACTCCAAAAAGGTGAAACTTATTGGAACACGGATGAAATAGTTTACCTCCCATCATTCGCACCATCGATTGTAACATTTACCTTCAACTATATATCTAAAGGAAAAAAATGGTTTTAAGTATCTATAGTTATCAATAAATATTCATCCAAACTTTTATATAAGAGATAATTTACCGGTAATATGGGTTTGCTTGGAATTATGTTCTTTTGGTGTGTTTTTCTGGCCTGCCAGTTGAATAGAAGGTTCAGAATTACAGGTATAGACAGTTGAGCTCTCTCTAAAGGATTCTTCTGTTGCAGATGCTACAGTCTTAACTGTGGTGGAGGCAGTGGTGACACGATGAAGGGTTAATTGCAAAGAGCTTTCATTTGTACTAACAGGGGGCGAGATTCTTTGGCATGTCACAGTATGAGAAGAACCTACTTCAGATGGTACCTGGGGAGCACCAAGCAAGGTCTTATCAGGCTTAGATGATGAAGGTGTAGGTTGGGCAACTTGGGTCAGTCGTGAAGTTAGATTTTGCATGTTGTAAGCAATGGGGACATTTGTTAATTTGGGCACCTCCCAGGTGTACCTCCCTTCCAAGGGTTCGTCTTTGTCGAAATCGAAGTTCCAGCGACGAGAATCGGCATCGGCAATCTTCGAGAGTTCCTCTTGCACGAATTTGAGGTTCTCATCATGGTTGATGGGACCGAACAAATTGCGCCTTACCGATCTTGTTTGATGGATTGAAATGGAATGATCCACTTGAACGGCGGGATGACTGTGGTCGGGGCTAGGGGTGGCTGAATCAGGTTGCGCGGTTGATGCAGGAAGCTGCAAACGCCTCCGTAAATCGGACATCCTGAAGTTGAAAATCGTTAAGCCTCCTCCAACTGGTAGAACTCTGGTGCTCATGGCTACTTCGCTGGGATATTAATAGGCACCACTAAAGTTTAGAATCGATTCACTTTTAAAGAACAAATCAAAATAGTCACAAAACGTGGATTTCAATAATTTTTCAATTACCAACAGCAAAAAAGTCGAAGTGTATGCCAAGCTGTCATGGAAGGCGTCTGTCTTGTTTTAAGCTAAACTGAAATCGAGTTAGGTGGATGCTTAAACGATACTAAAATCACGTATGTCGTATGAAGCAGCAAACGAGTTATTATATATAATAAAATATCATAATGGAAACAAATACAGTTAAACTGAATATCAGAGGTACCCCTCATTACAACAAATTATGATCAAGCTGAAGAGGGAGTCACTCCAAACTAACGCACCCATATTACGCTTGCCTATCCGACGCACAGTTGTAAAATGGTTGCAAGGTTTCACCAATGCTTATCATTAAAGAAACATGGAAAATACCTCTTAATATATTAAATATTAATATTAATTCACAATTCTAAATTTATAGCGAATACAAGTGTTTCTTTTAGTTTTAATCTCATGCAAGTCCAATATTCTTAGAATTAATATTAAATATGAAAATAAATAGGTTTAATGACGTCACCAGTATTTTGTATTAGCGTCTCAGCCACAAGATTAGAGATCGCATTTATGTATATGAATATCTGAATTGTGTAAGTCTATATTATCGTAGTTAACTGATTAAATCTTGCATTTAGAAAATTTGCATCTATTTAATATGAAAAGACTCTGTCATTCCACATTGCAGTAATTAATGCCATTTAAAACATTACTGTAAATGTTTGTTGAGATTCTTTATTACTTCAGTAGCGCTTGTAATAAAAATTCGGTTATTGACAGATCCACGAGCCTTGTAATCGAAACCAAGAGACTTAACTAGGTCGCTCAAAGAGGTGTGCATGAATGTGTTCTTGGAAGTTTCGAATGAGCTCTCCTCCCACCACCATTTGGAGTTGAATTAATTTTAATTAGTAAAAATAGAAAGTTGCGTAATTCAATGCGGACTCGTTCCAAGTTGAAGATATTTATTTATTTAAAAATGCGAGAGTAGTAATCTGTGGAATGCACATGTGTTAGAATACCTGAAATGCTTAAGACAAAGAGGATGCGCAACTCTCCCGAAATTGGATCGTTACGTCACTTAGGAACCCTTGCCTACTTATCGAAAAAATAAGGGGGTAGAAAAAAAAAATCAAATATATGAGAGAAAAGGGAAAATATAAGAGGTGGATCAGGTTTGTTCATACTTAATTTTCATCCCATGTCCGGATCAGTAGTTGACTTTTATTGTCTCTTCGCCTGTTGTGATTTTTAGGGGTTGTATTTTATGTCAATTAGGTTGTGTTAAATCGGGTTTATTTAGGTATTGAACCAGAGTCACCTAACTTAAACTAATTAATTCAATCTACATCTTTAACCGCCATTCCACAAGTTGCTAGGGTAGGGGGGTATTCTACGGTGCTCGTTAGGCTTCCACAGACGAGGGTACAGAGGCAAAAAAGAAAAAGAAAGAAACACTTTCAAAAATCAAATTTAAAATAAAAAATAACTAGATAATCATAGGCCTGATCAGGTGCTTAAGAGGAGAACTGTCTTCATCAGGTAACTAATATGGAGGAAGCTTCATCCAAAAAACTTCATCACACAATAACCTGCAGAGGAGGTACCCGTTCCCAGCATCAGGGACAAGCGGTAATGATACCCGTCTTCTCAGTACCAGGGTGGAGATACCTCGCAAGAAGCTAACCCAGACTAGGATATTCAAACGAAAAGGGGCACACGGTCTAGGGCACCAAACAGTCTTTGTATAAGGGTTCAGGGAAAGGTCGTATCCTATGGCGCTGCCTTCCGCTCGGAGGCCCAGTCCCGATTCGGAAGAGACAGAAAATGACGAGGTTTCGAAAGGTCGGGGCGCAGAGCACCCAATTTCAAATTTGGGCAGGTTGTCTTCTAGCTTTTTTTGCGATGCAACCAAAAAGGTTGTCTTGTTCCTTCGCTTGTAACCAGTGTGCGGAATGCCGGCGCGGTAGTTCAGTCTGTGCATACAATTTGAACTACCCCTTATCATAGTGCTCGTTCGCGGCAAACTATAAGTGGTCAGGGACTCAGCAAACAAAAAAAATCTCGAATTTAAAGCGAAATACCAATGAGGGCATATCCCGCTGAAAGTTTATAATGAAAGGAAGTGATATGCATGAATTATATATTTATAGTCGCTGATTCTCTTGCAGGCATTGACCCCAGGAGGGAAAACTGCGAGTGTTGGGCAGAGAAGGGGCAAACTATGGCGTTGGGATTCTGCAAATTAGCCGCTGTCAAGAAAATAGGCGAGAAGAGGCTTGTTAAGAAAGGCAAAAAGTTAAAATTGAAATATCTAGAAAGAATAAAGTTCAGGTAGACTCAAACTAGTTTGAGATTGCGGAGTGTACTTGGGCTAAGATGGCATGCCGCTCATCCAGCTACCAGATGTAAGTTACTAGGGCCACCCAGGTAGGGGACTCAGAAGAAGACAATCTCGACGCCACTTCAAGCAACTGCGAGATAGTGCGGAAGCCCCCTCCCCCCTCCTTCGTACTTGTATGCGCTAAAAAGGAACGCAATATTCCCAGGGGCGTCTTCGGGAGAACCATGGTCGTTACTGGTCTAAAGAGTGTGCTGAATTCGCCAAAGAGTTTCCTGGCTCTGAAGCGGAAAAGTTTATGCCACGATTGACGTCTCTTATCGCCACGGGTACCGTTGAGATCTACTGGTGAGAAAGGGCGATCAATAGTGACTAGGAAGGGGAGGAAAGTTCATCATGCCCTGTGGACGACGAGAAGCGAGTGGTATGGATCTAATCCACTACCCGCAATATACGTTCGAGTTGGGAAAAGGAGCGAGGAATTTTCATGTTCGGATACCAAATACCCTTAGGGTGAGGAAGTGCACGTCTTCTAGGGGGAGTGTCTGTCAAAAACAAGACAAAGGTTTCGGTGCCAGACTGCCGCGTCTAGGCCAGCCACATTGAGGCAAAGCTCCCAGCCGGGGTGATGCCAACTATGGGGGCAGAAGAGCACTATCTTGGTCTTAGCCAAAGAAAACCGAAACCCTTACGTTTCGGCACAAAAAGGCACCTTAGAAATTAGTGTTTCGAAGTAAACTGTCCGCAACAAAAGATAGAGAAAACTCATCTTTTATAGGGAGGCGAAAATGTCTTTCTTCCGGACTGAGGTGGCGATGTTGATTCAAGACAAAGAGAATGATGGAGAGGATATCCCAACAGAACACCCTTATCTTGCATTACAGACCCGAAAACAATTTCCTCAGTCGTACGCGGATTCGACAATTCCTTAAGAACGCATCGCCCTTCCCCGAGAAATGAGAGTCTCCATAATATCGCACCACCACTCTGTATCGTATGTCTTCTCGAAATTAAAAGATAGTGCGAGAAAATATTAGTATCCTCTGGCCAGATTGCGAAGAACAAACTTAGTAGCCATTCGACTTGTGCCTGGGAAGATACCTTCCGACCTGATCACGTTGAATAAACCTAACAGAAGGGCCAAGCCTCGCTCAGCTAGATGTCAAAACATGATGTAAGGAATAACGACTGGAGTAGCGGCGCTATCCGCGCAAGAAACAACGGAGGAATGCAACTCTAGGTAAAAAACAAGTCATTGAAGGGTTCTTTGTAACTAGAGAGAAATTTCAGTTGGTAGCCTTCAGCGATGGTGCATTGAACTTGGAATACATCGCACTACAAAGTTCACATTGGGTGAAATCGCATGGCCGACACTAAAGGTGAGCAGAGTTAATCAAAAATTTAACTTCGTTTACCGTTGATCTGATAACCAAAAGTTTAACTTCGTCAATCCATTAATTCGTTAAAAGTATAACGGAAGTTAACGCAAAGCATTAATGTTAATTATCCATAACCCTATATTTTAAGAACGAGATTTTTTGAAGGTTTGAAAAAGATTTTTTCATTTAGTTCGGTTGTAACCTAAGTAGATTTAATTTTTTTATCAAAGTTTTTTATAAGAAGAAGAAGAAGAAGAAGAAGAAGAAGAAGAAGAAAAGGGTTTTCAGGGTGTTAAAATAAAGAGTCTATAAAGGGGATTAAAAAAGGTGGTTAAGATTAGCAAATAAGGCCATAGGCCACACCCCGCAGGGGTGCCTGTGTAACCAAGCTCTTCCTGTTAAGGAAGAGAACAGCGGCTTGTGATTTTATTATTATAAAACAATACATTTTTTTTTCTTTAAAGCCACATCAAAACTGCCAAAACTATGAATTCTAAAAACTGCCAAAGTTATAACATAACATAATTTCACGAATGATAAAAGCCTCAAAGGCCTATCAAAGGTCATCCGCATCTGTCAAAACCCTCCCATGAAGTGCATCCATAGGATTGTGTCAGATCATGAATCTGCAAAATAATTTGAACCATCCACGGGAATGTGTCAAAAACAAAAAGCATCATCAAGACTCGTCAACATCCAAATCACCAATAATAAAAAAATGCATCCAGGGAAATGAGTCCAAAATACCCCTCCCAACCCTCCCCCCAAAAGAAGTTAACCCTCCCTCCCAATATAATCATCCAATCGGCGCTTGAAAAACATTAAAGTTTGGACTATCTACTGTCTCAGGTGGCAAACTATTCCAATAATCTACCACTCTGTTAGTAAAAAAATATTTTCTACCATCTAACCCCCACATCTCTTTTTTTTGTTTAAGTGATGATCCCTAGTCCTATTATTACTTTCCAACTCAAATAACTTGCTCAAATCCAACTTATCCATCACATAACAGATTTTAAAAAGCTCAATCATATCTCTCCCCACACACTTTCTTTCAAATGAGAACATATTTACTACCCTAAGCCTATCTACATACATGTTCAATATGCTTAAGGGTAGGTATCACCTTTGCTCTGACTCTAGCAGGTTGATATCATACCTAAAGTGTGGTGAACATGCTTGTATACAATACTCTAAATGTGGCTTGACATACGAGTTGTAGAGCTTGAGGATAACCTATTTACTTTTGTAGCAAACATTCCTCTTAATGAATCCTAACACCCTATTTGCTCTATCTTTTGCCTCAAATACACTGCTTCAAAAGATTCAGTGACCTACCTACTGTGTTCAACGCCTAAGTCCTTCTCATCCTCAACAATCCTAATACCCTATTTGCTCTATTTTTTGCCTCCATTTCATAGCTAAATTCCCTTTTATCCCTTTCCATGTTAATAACTTTGCATTTTTTAAGGTTAAAAGTGATCTACCACTTCTGAGCCCAAGCTAATATCTTATTTAAGTCACTCTGCACTTTAAAGCTACACACAACTTCATTTACTACAGCTGCTAATTTAGTGTCATCAATAAAAATTGACACTTTGCTTTCTACAGCCTCCCCAAAATCATTTATGTATATAAACTATGAATAATAATGGGTCAAGAACTGATCCCTGAGGTACGCCACTGATAACGCCCCTCGACTGTGACCTCACCCCATTCAGCACCACTCTCTTTTTCCTGTCTTTCAACCATTCAGTTATCCAATTCAAAACTTTCCCACATATCTCATGCATTGTAATCTGTGAACAAGTCTTTTATGCGGAACCTTATCAAAAGCTTTGATAAAATCTAAATAAAGTACATCAACATTTTCTCCCTTATATAATCCAGTAAATTTGTTAAACACGATCTACCTCTTCTAAACCCATGGTAAGCATCATTTATTAACCTACCACTCACTAGATGGTCAGAAATTCCCTTCTTAACTATTTTTTCAAGAATTTTATAAACAATAGAAGTTAATCTTACTGGTCTTCAGTTATTTGGTCCTCTTTAATTCCCTTTCTGAAAATTGGCACAACATTCCACATTTTCCGGTCACTAGGTATATGGTGGCTCTTCATCTTTTTTGAGGGTGATTTACAGAGCTAGGCGCGACTTTAATTTTTTCAGGTGCTACCTTGACTTTGCGACTTTGAGGCGGATCTGGTGCGACTGTATTTTGCCCCCACCCCCCACCGCCGTCCAGTGCGACTTGTGACTTTGCGACTGAGACTTTTTGTCCGGTGCGACTCCGCAAAATTACAAAGTAAACTTTAGCGCGATAACAGAAACATGCTCTTATAAGGCAGAAAAAAACACATATATAAAACAGCCCCGGCAATTTCTTTCAAAAAAAGTTGTCTTTGTTCCTGTTCAAAGTCACGGAAAATTGTCGGTGCGACTTTTCGTAGTCCGAATTTTTCAAAACGTTTGCGACTTTGCGACTTCGAAATTCATAGGGCGACAAAGTTGCAAAGTCGCAATTCGTTGCCGCAACACCCAGCTCTCGTAATTTATAGGTTACCGGTTTATGGTGGTATGCCGATTGGTTACTTGTTTACTGAAGATGGTCACCACCTTTAGGTGACGATGGATTACCAGAGTGTGGGTGTCGGGTGAAGTCGGTTAAGGTCTTCCTGTCGAGTTTAGTCTGACTCCAAATGTTCTTAAGGGGGCACCACATTAATTTTTCAACCTTTTACTACGTTAGATTATCATATATGAAATTTAACCTTATTAAAAGCCCTTTTATTTTTGCCAAAATCATAATAACCTACGGCGCCGTCTTTGAGATACAGGGGATTCTTTCAGACCACCCTCCTTGAAACCTGATATAATATAAATGGCTATAGAATTACTAAAAATTAAGCATTCAAACTCAATTCATGAGCAAACGATGCATATATGATTTAGTTATTATTTGAAATCAGTTTTCTTTATTTACAAGTAAATTTGTGCTAATGGTGGACTGAAATATATATTTTCAGACAAGGTCAACTATAGGTTTTGTTCTCAGGTGGAAAAGGGGGTGTTAGATGAATAGTAGTGGTGTTCTGAATGCCCTGAAATTTAGTTCAATCTATATTCGAATGATGCTAAAAATATAAACTTATTCTCAGGCGCCGTTTATTTTAAGCAAATATTTAAATTCGCATGGTATAGTTTTGCGTTTTGTTCACAAATCAACTTTAAAAATCTACGGAGAATTTCCACGAATGTATAAAATTTTGCATTATCATAATTTTCACTATGTTTTATTCATGTTGCTAAAACAAAATATATACTATAAAAAGTGCATAAAATTTGCAATAAAATGATATCCAAATAAAGGGTGTAGTTTTGTTTTGTTTTTAACAAATTAACTTTAAATATCTAAGAAAAATTTCCACGAATGTATACAATTTTGGATTATCTTAATTTTCACGATGTTCTAGTCATGCTGCTAAAAAAATAATTATACCATAAAAAAGCGCATACAATTTGCAATAAAATGATATACAAAACCCCCAAATGCGAATTTTGAACGAAAGAATTTGAAAAGTCACTAATGAACAAATGTGCTATCCCCTTAAAACAGATAATCCACTTGTAGACTGGGTTCGAAAGGTACCTTGGTTATCGCTTGGTAGAAGGAAGGACTCAGAAGAAAATGGCGGTTTTGGTATACTTTAATCTCGGCTTAGTACTACCTCAGTTCGGGCAAGCGAACTTGTCGAGTTTTTGGCTATCAGTGTTAAGTTTCGGTATTTAGTGTAATTCTTCTTCCAAGTCATTTTTGGGGGGCTATAGACGGATGGATCAAGGACGTGGAACAGACTCGTGACGCGAATAATATTAACGCTACTAATGTACATGTTAGAAACAAGAATCAATAATTATGAATCATCACATAAGCGTTTTTGTCCGTCTATTTATTTATACTATCGTCATTAAGGGGGAGTGACTTCTCTTCTCATAATCTGAATGCGGGTCTGAGCCTATCGGGTCAAAGTGTGTTCGTTTGTTTTTTGTTAAAAATGCTGGACGGAGTCAAAGGGTGTGAGCGTGTTCAGTGTGGACAGGTGTGTATTAGGAGTTTATTTGCATTTAGCCGCCTTTGGCTTTATCAGACCGGCATTCATAGCGAGATTAATTCCGCCGTTTCACAGGTTCACGCAAAGTCTGGCTAGTCAGATCAGATATCGCCCTAAGTTTTCCCAGCTGCCTTCGTTATCTGTTTCCAGACCTTTCAGCTTACATCCGTGTGTATATTTGTACATCCTTGTGGGAACTCCAACGATTTCGCTTGCATCCTTACAATATTCTCTGGGGGTTTTTCTCAATCCATATTAAATTGCCGTTTAACATTATTTACAAGTATTTTGCTTTGTTCGACATTAGTTCATTGTTACAACATGGCATATTATTTTAGTGTTCAATATATGTCCTCAAATTCAAGATTTCATAGGGCCAACAGGGTGCTCATTTGTGAGGTTCCTCGTTGAGTCTACTCCACCTTGCAATTTGGGCGCCACAGGTATTTCTCCAAATTCTAGTGATCTAGTATATATTTTCTTAAGAGCTACTGCAATACTATCTACACATTCTTTAAGTAACCTAGAATGAATGTTGTCTGAGCCAGATGCCTTACTAGTATTTATTTCCAATATAATCCCTTTAATTATTTTCCTATCTAGAATAATGGTATTCAACACCACTTCCCTTGACCTAGAATTATCATCAATTAAACTTTCCGGATTCTTTTCTGTAAATACTGAAGAAAATTGATCATTAAGAACATTTACTCTTTCCTCATCATATTTTTTCAAAACCCATTCATATTTAATAGGCCCTATTTTATCTCTGTTAGATTTGTTATTGATTTTATAATAGCTAAAGAATTTTCTTTGATCTTTATTATTATTTGGAGTTAAATTAATTTCTGTTGCTCTCTTGCACTTCTTAATATTCTTATTTAGCTCATTTCTGGTCGACCTATAATATGTTTAAGTTGTCAAAAGTACTTTTCCCTCTGTAATCTCTAGTATGCCCTTTTCTTCTCAAAGACTTTACTAGCTATCTCCTGATTCCATAACAATGGCTTCCTACGAGTACATTTCTTCCTAATGGCCTTCATTTGGATACACTGTTTCTGGACTATGTTTAGTATAGCCTTAAAAATGTCCCACATCTCACAAGTCTTCTTACCCCTAAATTCTAGATCCCATTTGACCAAATTTAGCAAGTTGCGTAATTTAGCATAATTGCACCTATGAAAATTCTAAGCTTTCATAGTGTTTGTTGATGTTCTACTTTTAAAGGACAAAAAAATGGGAAAACATAAAATTTTAATGAAACGCATTATTAGTATTAAACCAGAAAAATGATTGATAAAGTAGCTGAATGAAACAAAAAGAATAAACAATAACACATGAATGAATAAAAAAAATGTGACACAATAGAGACAATTTCTATTTTTTGTTTTCTCATTCAATCTCCATACAAATTTTGTCCATGGGATGAATGTCTCCCTTCATGAAAAGAGTCATCGGGGAAATTTCATCAGACGGGGATGATGTCTTGGCTCTCAAGATGTCCTTGCGAAATGAGAACAAATATCCACTGCAGCACTAAAGGTGATGGCTGTATTGCTGCTCAATTCATCAATGTGCTGCTTCAAGGCCTCCGCGACTTTATTTAGCATCCTTGTCCTCACATTGGCGACCTAGGTTGTGTCATACTTCTCCATCCACAAAAGGCGACACTTGGGGTGGAAGGCAAAAGGTAGCTGACATTCACCATCATCTAGTGAATGCATCTGAACCGTTTGTCATGCATTCATCATTTAGTCATTAAAAATATTTTTAAGTGGTAATTGGTTGCACATCATGGTACAGTAATGTTAATAAATAACTATATTATAATTAGTCTTGGATAGTTGTGTACTATTATTAAATATTATTGTAATGTTCTTGCATGGATTGATTATCCATAACTGTTTTATTTACTATTTAGCAATTGATTCAGATATAAGTGAGAGTCAATTCGAAGTGTGAGTCTTATAATCTCGTTCATGAAAATTCTATTGTCAGCCGGTTGTTAATGATATTCTAGTCTTATAATACCAAGGAAGGCAGAATAATTACTGCGAGGTAGGCCAGATACGGCTTACATTATATAGTGCACTAAGTACGAGTATTTTGTATCCTCGTCTTATCCCATCCTTCAATATACAAGATGTTGGGGTCAAATTTGACGATTTTTAATGTCTCTTTTTTTTAGGAACAGGTTGATGTATCGGTGAAGATTCAATGGCCTTGTAGAACATACAGAGCTAAAGTTTTACGTGAATGAAATTTAGCTGACATGGAGAACTGGAACACATCTGAATCCTGGAAAAGAGATACCTGTATCATGATGATTCACGACGGGTATCAAAATGCCGACAGTTTAATGCAGTTACTTTCAACTTGGGTGCCACGCCACCGTTGGGTACAGCGAGAGCCAACTAAGGGTGCCGCGGCAGATACCAATATTTTTTTTTAAATGCCTAAATTGCCAAAAATATGTATTTCAACATTTTTAAAAAAATGTAACGACATTTGAAAGTATTTTGAAACTGGCTTCTCTGCATTATGAAACAAAAGTAACGAAAAAAGAAAGATTGCAGATAATGAAGGAAGAAATGAAAGTTGCTTTGTCAACTATACCTCCCAATATTAAAAAATTATGTGATCCTCATCAAGCTAAAGTTTCCCATTAAACTTTTAAATGTATCATTTATTTATTTTCCAATTTTTATGTCTTAATTCGATTAAATTTAGTTAGAAGTCAATCGTGATTAATTTTGAAGGGCTGTCCACGAAATTATGTATTTACATATACGTAAATTATTTTATATTGGGTTCTCGGCTGCTTCTAGATAGCAATTAGGGTGCTATTATCATAAAAAGGGTGAAAACCACTGGTTTAATTGCTGCTCAATGTTCTGTGAACACTGCAAAGGCTGTAAGACGTGACATAGACAGCTTCAACGGAGACCATGTATTAGCATGTGTAGGGCGTGGTTGAGAAAGAGACTAACCGCTGTACCTCCAACATCAAGAACGAGCTGGTTGCCAAGATCAAGGAGGTGCTCGAAGATCTTCTAAGAGACACAGTAAACAACGCATGCGACAATATTCGAGCCGTCTGAGGCCACGGTGGAAGAAGAGAGTGGCTACTTTGAGTAAACTGTTATCTCCCATTCATAATCTCTTGGATAATTTTGAATTTTAAAATACATTTATATATGGCTGATATATTCATGGGGGATTTTCTGTTATACAAACCATCAAATTAAGCCCAAACACCTTATTCTTAATTGAATTAGATCGCTGCCGGTAGTTTTCTGTTGAACTGTTATAATTTATGTGTGTATCACGGTGAATCAATCTATTTTAGTTGCTCAAATGGTAGTTAAAAATAATAGCCAATTCTTCGTTGTTGCTGCTTCCATTATTGCTGCTGAACTCGTCCATGTGCTGCATCAAAGCCTTCTCGAATTTACTCTCCATGCTTTACCTCACCTTGGCGACCTGGGTTTTGACCTTCTCCTCCAACCACAAGAGGCCAAACTTGGGATAGAAGGCAGCAGCCAGCTGACGCTCATCAACATCTCAGAGGTGCAGAAACCTTTTATCAATGACCTAGAAATAAAGCAAAGGAGTATTAGCTATTAGTAATATAGTAAATTTTAGAAATAAAAGTTGTAGGGAAACAGGATAGTAACGAATATATTGCCAAATCAAATGATTTAAATGTCAATATTAATTTGATATTTTTTTATTATTAATTTATTAATATATTAGCTTGACATCCTTCTTCCGTAAGCCGACATCTTGATTATGGAAGCTGTTGACCTCAGTTGGGGCATAAATCCATTAAGGACAAGCCTCTTATTTTACAGGGTGGTGTTTAGGAATACTACAGAGTCATAGGTGGAGTTCCACCATGTCGGGTTGGGAACAACGAGTCTCTTTTCCACCTCACCGTAGATGCTGTATACGATCACAATGCTGCAATCCTACAGGCTCTGGAGGTGCCTTGGCTATGGTAGCCCTATAGGGTAAATTAAACACTATGCAGTGCAGCCTCTGCAACCTTGCTGGCCTCTAAGATAAAAAGCTGTGGGCAGCACATCTCATATAGGTTGATAAGCTGATGGGATTGTCAGCGATGGCATCGACATCGGCAAGCAGAGGGTCAGCCACATACATAGTCAGTTAGTCTGTCAGGAGACATACTTAAATTCATGCTCGACCTCGTCCACGTATCCAGCCAACAGAGCAGCCACAGCAGGAGGATCGTCCTCATCCTGAGCCACTGGCAAGTCTGGCAATGTGCCAGAATCTGCTCCAAATTGGATAAAGGCCTTCACAAAGTTACTGCCATTGTCTGTTGTTACTCTGAAATATAAAGACATTCTAAGTTGTATATAAAATCATTATTATAATTAGCAAATATTAAATTTTAATTTAATTTATAAATAAATTAATATTTAATTTATTTTTAAATAAACTTTTTATACGAATTGTCAATAAAACTAATATTAACTAGAATATTAACTATCTAAAATCTAACCTGGTAACTTTGTTCTGAATGTGGAATATATTGTGGACGTTGACTATACCATGTGCAAGCACATCATAGGTATGAGGGCCTGTCAGTCTAATACACACGAGCACTCCATACAGCCCCTGCCTGGTGGTGAGATCTAACCAGTGCAGTCATGCCCAGGTAAGTTTTCTTTTGATCAGAGCAGCAATCTGCTGTGGTAGCCACAAACGGAACATCTTCAAGAACTCTGAAATTTTAAAAATAATAAGTTTTAATATTTTATTTTGAAAGTTGAAATTTAAATGTTGGGATATAAAGTAATTCAAATATAAATATGCCATATAGGATACCTTCCATGTAGGTAGAACAACCTCACTAAACTATGACGTCACTATAACGGAATTGTCGAAATATCACTATAGGAATGAGACATCCTTATAAACGGAACATTTTAGAAAACCGTAAAAAATTCATTGTGTGTATTGGACTCATGGTATTATTTTTCACATCAATACTAAATTGATTGAAATTGGACGTGCCGTCTAGGAGTAAAAGCAATATAAATATGTCATTCTTAGTATTAGGGATAAAGATTACAAAAATTATGAGAATTACTTAATCAATTCAGTATGCAATTTAACGATTTGCCTACCCAGTGTCCTCGAGAGATGGAGCTCCCGCTGGGATTCAGCGTCTTGATCAGTTGTTTGATCAAGACGCTGAATGGCAGCATGTTGGCTACGGCCAGATCCAAATATTTTTTCTCCACAGCAGGCGTAGGTACGCCACTTCCAGAATCAGTGACACCAAAGGACTCACCAATGTTTAAAATGCGTGCTTTCTTGGCACCAGGGTGTGAAAGAAGACTATTGCTGCTGTAATCAGAAGAAACCCCACAGCTTGTGTTTTATCACTTTTCTACGAGATAAACCTGCCTTGAAGTTCCCCTCAAGCTGTATGAACTTAGCTGGGTGGGTTCTCTTAATGCGCTGCTTGAAATTATTGATGCTTGTTTTCAAGAACGGGCTGAGGGGGCGGAAGCGACGCTACGATCTGTAAAGGGAAGACATATCTCAACAAAACTCGGGAAGGTGCACTGACCAATTTCCACGACGTCTTCAAGAAGGCAAAGGAGCTCCTCCTGGAGATTGACTTGTCACATAACATCATTTCTGTGCTTCGAGTTTGTAGATGGCAATCGCAGCGAGTAAACGTACCCTTCCAGACCAGCGACCAATATTACCACCGATCAGTCTATGCCTAGTTCATTGAGCAGGTTTTTATGGTGGGCTTCAAATACAAATATCTACTCAGCCGCGCCAACGGAAATGTTGCTGCCTTACTGGAGGCGGCAAAAGTCTACGAGGCTGACATCGAAGCCTTGAGCATTGCCAAGGCGGAAGAAGAGCGCTGGTTTCGGCAACAAAAAGTTTGACTCCGTAGAGATGTTCTTGCCCACGACCACACCAAAATACATCTGTACCTGGCCCACGACCACACCAGAAAGTATCCGTAACTAGCCAAGCTCCTCCAAGTTATGATCCCTCTCCCAGTCTCGAACGCGGAGAGCGAGGGTTCATTTTCGGGGCTGAAGCGACTGAAAACGTATTTAAGAAATACTATGGGTCAAGAACGCCTGAACGGCCTGGCTCAAATCTCCGTCCGAATTCTTTTTAAGCTGATGCTATTTACTAGGAAAGTTACCACCGTGACTAGGCACCACGGTGGGGAGTTGTGGCTTGCCCTGGCTGACGTCCGCCTGATAAGCAGCAACACAGCAGCTTGATATGAGGACTGAAACCAGCGAACTTTATATTTCTCTTTTAACCATACTTGTATTCTGCTATTCAGAAAGAGTTATGAAATAATATAGGATATATATATAAAAACAGTTATTTAAACTGTTGCGATCAAATGTATCTTATATGATACAAGTCTAAAATACAGGTAAAGATAAAAAAAATATTAAATTCAGTATTATACCTTAGCTGACGTCCAAAAATTACAATAAACTACAATTCCTAATTTTCGGATGTGTGGAAAAAAATCGGATCTGAGAGAGTTAGTGCTCATTTCTGTGTGATATACTTATTTATTATCAATATTGTGTAAGATAACCATTATTAAGGTACAATGCCCTTTTATCAGACTACTCAGAGGGAGGAATTCAGGTTAGCCATCACCCCTAAATTTTTATCCTGGATCTGTCGCTGTTTGTCTTGTTCCCTTTGATTAAGACAGTCTTGAGCAGCCACAGCTGGCAGCTGATAAACAACTTATCTTTCCTTTGACTTGAAAATATAGTAGTTGTCCAAGTGGGTCCAGGGATTTTGAACGTCTTCCTATTGAGATTCAGTGGCCATATCAGTTTCAACATCAAGGATATCAACACATTCAAGTTATATAGATGCCATAATTAATTGATTACTTGCAAAATCTAAAATATGTAATTTATGAAACTTTTTGCCACATATACAAAAATTGCCCTAAAATTTTGTTTTATTATAAAAAAATATATAAAACTACGCACTGGATTGCATATATTTTTCTGTTTTCATTTCCAAACAGCCTAACACTAGAGCACCGCCGAACCGATGTTGCTCTGCGGCGATAATATTGCTGGAGAATAACTCTCAACAGCTTCATCTACTGACTTAACTCGACTACGAAGTTACACTTGTCAGTCATGTTCTCGAATGCGGACCACTATGTTCGATCTAAGCACCACCAAGATGGCTTCCCAGGTGGCTGTGGTACGCCGATTTTTTTTTTAAATAGGACAATGAACTCTTCTGTGGAGCTCATCGACCATCTCCCATCTATAGTCTTTTTATGTATCAGGAAAACACACGAACACACCAAATCAGGAAAACGGAGCGGTTTTAAAACATGTAGATTCATGATATTTCCACATTAAAGACACTGATCTACTGCACTTCGATCATTTCCATGTGGATTCGACCCTTGAAATTGACCGTGTAGTCTCACCAGAGATGGTTGTCTACCGTTTTGATGCACAAGAAGAAACAACGTCTCGGCATCAGGCCTACTACATGGCGATAGTTCACCTTCTCGAACCCGGCTAATGGTGATAAGTACATTGAAACGAGATAAAACATTCTTTTCAGTTGGACCTGGACTGCATCCACTTAAAGGGGATGGCATATATTTATAGAGGTAGCGATAAAAACATAGATATCACATCGGGTGTAAATCGCGCTCCCCCCAGCTCGGCTCCTATCCCAAAATCGCGCAGGGGTCAAGAAAACTTTTCACTTTGGGAGGGTAGGAAGGAGGTACGGAGCTAACTTGGAAGCGGACAGAAAAACGGACGTAATGAAATGATCCTATGGCTTAGTCCACTGCTACCTTTCTGGGTTCTGCTTTTTCCAAGTCAAGCGACTTGGTAAATGAACGTAACAGCCATGGTTTTTGCGAAATGTTCATACAGGGATGAGAGGAGTCTCAGTTTATGCCGGAGCTGGGCTCGAGGCCTTTTATCTAAAACCATAACCAGGGATGTGCTCAAGAAAGGTAGAACCCGCTGAAGAATTTGGGGTGGGAGTTATCCCGAACACGAAAAAAATTGGATTTTGCGAAAGGGACAGACTTAACGCCCATCCTGGGAGCCACGTCCAGAGTAGGCGCATTGAGGGGGCGAGAACAATGGCTAAAACCAATAGGGGACATCTCTCTTGCCCGGTGACTTAACGCCAACGGCGTGGCGGACGTAGGCGTAAAAATATAAAAAGTAAAGAATGTTGTGATAAAAATGGGGAAAGATTTGGGACAAAGAATGTTAAAAACCTCCAGCCCCTAAACAGAGCCGGGAAGGAGGGGGTGAAAACTAGCGTTTGGGATTAACCGGTTAATATTACCTTTAACCGGTTATTAACCGATTAACCGGATACTTATTGTACTGAAACTGTAAATGTGACACGATAATAAACTATATGAATCATTCATATATTTATTTAATTATAACTGAAAAACTAATAAAACAATTAGAAATGAAGGAAACATTATTTAATTTATTTTTAACAATTAGTTTTTAAATAATCTTTCAAAAAACATAATGAGTCTAGTGTTGCTTCAGACATACTAAATCGGAATTTTGTTACAAATTGACC
Organism: Ceratothoa steindachneri; assembly: GCA_963969495.1. Classification (NCBI taxonomy): domain Eukaryota; kingdom Metazoa; phylum Arthropoda; class Malacostraca; order Isopoda; family Cymothoidae; genus Ceratothoa; species Ceratothoa steindachneri. The sequence goes on from OZ018325.1 coordinate 27,627,127, forward strand.
AGCAGCTGAAAAGGCTCTTTCCGCCTGAGCACTGGTTGCTTGCATTGACAACAAAGAATTATATAGTTTTCTAATATTGTCGGTTCACGTTGCTGTAGCTTCAAAACATTTAAGCTCATTTATTATGGTGGAATTAAAGACTTTTGTTGAGTTAAGAATTTCTAGAGCTCTATTGTATTCACTTAAAACATCGTCCCTTTCATTGTTAATCACTCTATTCCCACTTTCCTATGCTTCGTGCAACAATTCTTCCCTTTCTTGAGGTTCGTTGTATAATCTCCCGTATAGACGTTCACAAAAGTTTCTTATGTTTATCTTTGAAATGAACTTAACAAATTTTGTCTTACGTAACAGATATGGACCATAAAAAAATAGTGCAAGTATGACAGCATCGTTTTGACATATACTAGCAATTCTTTCAGAAAGGCGTTGATGTAATTTGGTAGCGATAACATTTTTCATACTCTTCACCTTTGACAATAGAAACTGAATCGATATTGATGCTTTTACCAAATTTGAGTTTCCAGAGCACAGATTCTTCAAAACTATTTGCACAGGGTTAAGTGCATCAGTAATATTTTGCAGAGTACGCCATTCAATATCAGTTATTATTTCCGTGGAGCCAACTACTCTGAGAGCTTTAGGAATACATTTTTTTAATTTTAGAGACATTTCAAGCATGGTAAGAAGACTATTCCAGCGTGTTTTGCAATCTACTAAAAGTTTTAATTCTATTTCATGTTCACCTTTTACAAAGTCGTGCAAAGTCTTATTTTTTAAGGGTGATTTACGAAATAGTTTGCATATCTTTCACGTTTTATCAATAATATCTCTATAATTTTCATTAATTTCTACAAAGCAAGAATCTTCACCATTGGTATTGTTGTTAAGGAAATTTAATATATTTTCAGATAAATCATGGTCTTCGCCACTATCATTTTCAACATCTGGGTCTGGCTCTTCATTCATAATTTTACTTTGCTTGCAATAGAGTATAGGGTCTTAGTCAGTTATGGTACTCTCTCTCTCTAGTTTTTCAGGCTGGGTTAAGTGATCATCAGCTTCCTTATATATATATATATATATATATATATATATATATATATATATATATTATTTCTTGACTTCCGTATTCTTCTTGGCTGGGTTGGTCCGTAATCTTCGTTTTTCTTTCTTGAATGTATCTTCATATTTCTTCCACTTGTCTTGATGATTTCTTAATCCTTCTTGATGAGTTGGTCCTTCAAGCGTTTTCTTCCGTGGCCTCAATTTCTTTTTTGAGAGATCTTTATAAAAGTTCTTGGACTCTGGAGTTTCGAACGCGGTACCGTTTGATTTTAAGGCCAACACTTTAGCCTCACGACCGGCTTAAGTCCGTTCTGAGTTTGTAAATTTATCGGCTATTTATATTATCGAGTTAGAGGAATTTTTCTCTGATACATTTTCGCACCCCTACAAGAGTACATCACCAACAGCTAAATGAATCGTGTGAGCAATGCGCTTCTGATGAAGTAGTTGTACATCCAACTATGTGATGGTTCAGATCTAATCCAAATTTCTCTACATTTTTAGAAATTAATTCGATAAGTTTTGAACTGTTTATTAATCCATTCAATTTCACAAGACCTAGTGACCAGTGTTTGCTTTCGTCATGAACATTGATATTAAGAAATCGTCTGTTTTGAAGTGATGTATATTTGTCTAAAGTTAAAGAATATCTCACTCGTATTTTAACTTGATTCGTGAAATAAGAATGCAAATCACGTTTCTTTTCAGCAACGTAGTTGAGCACCATATTTCAAACACAAGAGGCATCGGTAGGAGGAGATTTTCTATACCTAAAGTTTTTGAAACTCCCCTGAATAAAAACACTATATGCAATTGTAATTGTGTTGAAGCTAATGCCATCTTGACTATCTAACTTTGCAACATCTTCTTCAATTCTTCTTTCAATAGTTTTCTTGTTTTACTCATTCATCTCAGTAACTATTTTACTATGAACAGTTCTCAAATGATATGCAAGAGATGACGTGGAACCGCCAGCACATTTTAAAACTTGCTCACATATTGTACATTTCGCTTCATTATTTCCTTGTGTATCAAAGCTCCACCAAACATCTGACTTTTTTCTTTTAGCCATAATTTGGGAGGGTTATCACCGCTCAAACAAAGAAATAATGTACCTAAGTAACAATTACTAGTGGTTAGCTCCCAGGTAAACTAGACACACATTCTCGTACATCTAGCTTACATAAATTATCTTAGTTAGTTGGCTAATACCCTGTTCGTGGTTAACAATAGAATTGCAAATAAATAAGATTTAAGTAACTAAATAAATTATTGTTTCATTAAATCATTTATAGGTTAAATATGATCTATCCTTATTTGGTTTAAACTAACAATAATCTGCTTTTATCAGCTAATAATAATCAGCTTTCATACAATAAATTACTCGATACACAATATTCGGTTAATCAACAGTTAACCGGTTATTAACCGCTTTTTGTTAATAGGTTTTAATCATTATTAACCGAATAAATTTAACCGGTTACAAGTCCTTGTGAAAACCCGTCCCCTCCCCGCACTGACCAAGGGTGAGGGGGCGAAACATTGTCAGCGATAAGTCTTAAAAATTAGCTATCAGGCAAGAAAGGGGTTTATAAGGGGTTTGTAGAGTTAGCATTGTAAAATAGTAAAGGGAGTGCATTTAGACAAATATAAAGTATGTAGTTAAAACTACCGTGGACAACTAGGGAACAGAAGTGATGCCATTCTTCCACGTTTTAGTCCTAGCAGGTACTTTACCCCGTCTACACCTTCCACTACTTTCTAGATACACATTTGGATCATCGTGTATCAATACACTAAAAACTACTTATCCCACTCGGCCGTATCAAGCACAAAGCAACCCATATTTTTTTCACGACAAATTGTCCCTTTGTGGTGCTTGACACGTGCGGCTGAAGTGATGACCCTGAAAAGACCTTTAAGGTTAACAACGACCTGTACAAGGAAGCGATGTCATCTAGCACGCACCGACTCAAATGTGCTTACCAAGGTCAAGCATTAAAAGCGTCGTAGTAGGTCTCGATAGAGACTCTCCCTCCTTCCTAATTACTTGCTCAGCCTTAACCATTCTCTGGCCGAACAGCTTCTAGTGATATCTGCAAGTGAGTAGTTGAGCATTTCCTTTGCATTGACTACTCCTTTTAAAAGGTTCTCAAGCACTCGCAAAGGAGTGATGCCAAAAGTCAGAATTGCGCTCAATTTGACACTCTGGGCGTGATCAGCCACATTAACCAAAAGGTTCCCAACCCAAAACCTTTTGTTTTCTACGAAAGATAGAAGCTAAATTCTGGCTCTGGTGGAGGATATGTTCATCGGACAGCCTTGCTCTATCAGTCTATCGGATTACGAGAAAACACATGAAGTCAGGGGATCACATACGCAAAACCATCTCTCAATGAGAACCCCTGATATCCTCGAGGTTCTGTTCTTCTTCTAATCTTTCGTTTAACTTGGGGAGGGTGGGGTCTTTGCCTTTTACTCTCACCCACCCGAGGAAGCCCCAAGGCCGGACTGAGCTGCTTCCGCTCGGTCCTTGACCGAAACAAAAAGGACCCGTCCAGCTCTGGAGATAAACAGAAGCAACCCAATCGTGAGGATTTGTGGGTGCTTATCGATCAAAATGCAGCAATATCAGTCAAGATATCATCACAAATTTCGTCTCCAGCATGCCAAAACGAATTGAAGCCTTCCTCAAGAACAAGAGACATCATTCTAAATATTGACTGGGCACATCAATTGAGTGTATTTTTTAATCAAATGAATTTGGGCTCTAAATATTTGTATATTTCACCTTCAAATTATGATATAGATATACTAAAACAAAATGAAACTTTTGATTAGTTCTATTAATTTATTTATATATAAAAAAGAGCAGTATCCAAACTTAAGGGCCATTACTGTAGAAAGAAGTTGTGCGTCGTCTTCTTCATTTATCTCATCAGAGGTTTCTTCCACCAGTGTGTCCCAGTCCAAAGTAAAATCTTCAATAGCCAAATCGATATCAGATAGTACGCTTCTGTCTGACCATCCGATTAAAAATAATAAAAATAAAGGTTTTGCAAAGTAAAGACACAGGTCAATGATACATGCAATTCAAATTGCCCTTATATCCCGTTCCACCTTTGCGTTGGGGGCGATTTATAATAAACAATAAATAAAATTTATACTAAATAAATAGTTTTTTTTTTAATAATCACTATCTTGTAATTCATATAGATATGATACAAATATTAGCAAAAGTTGTAAACAAAAAGAAATATTTCAACATAAATTTATATAGTTATCGATAAAATCGAAACAAAACTGAAGGGACCTAATACCCTTGAGTCGTTTATTATTTTCACATTTGTAATTAACGAATAAGAACAACATTATATTTGTATATTATAAAAATATGACACGATATATTTGCGCAGTAATCTCACCAAACTTACTTTTTCACAACCGAGATACTAAAAATAAAGAACATCTGGCCACAACATGGTAACGTTCATTTACAAACGCCATCTGTCATGTCATAAAGCCATTAATGTTATTTAACACTGTAGAGTACCAATAGGATAAAGAGACGGAAAAAAATAATATGAATATTTTAAATGAGTTGTACTTCTGAGTAACGTCAGTACATAGATTATTAATCAACTACTAAAGCTCACTGCCACTAGGCATATCTAGGTTCTCCCTTAAAACCCAAGAAATAATTAATTCTTGGAACGATGCCACCGACTTTTGAAATTTGCAAATATATGGCTGTAAAATCTGCCTGCCGTTATTTGGGAGTTTTAAAACTCGCCAAAAACAGACAGCAAATTCTTCCAAAACTGCGCCTCCCTGAATACCTATTCGTCAATCGAGAAAGCGAAATCCTATAGCCTCAATTAGTCTTTAATCTCCAACAGAGGATGAATTCTCTCATTCCCCTCATATCACGGAAATATGGCATCCCTGGAATCCATTATTCCTAAGGACCTGGAGAGTTGCACGGATGTCTTCGCCAAAGACACACAGATGCGAACCTATTTTTCATATCCATACACAGATACCGACAAAATCCTTACAGGAAAACAGAAGCAAAATACGGGCAGGCATCCGAAACCTTAACTTAATAAAGATGAGCACACAAAAACTTAGAATGGGCGAAGATCCGCGGGGAAATTCACATTCTCCTTTTTCCTTCAAAGTATAATGTTAACTTATACAAAAGGCTTTTTGACATTTCCTTTTTTTTAGCCTCGTCATATGTAACGCCCCTGAAGAGGGTTGACGAATTCCAGGAGACTTTTCTAGCGGATTAAGGAATTCTTATTATTAGCCTTACCTAACCGCTTTGACAAGAACGTTATTGCGAATTTAATAAAAAAAAAAAAATAGAGAGGGTGAAGATCCACGGGGAAATTCACATTCTCCGTTTTTGATTAAAGTTAAATGTTAACTTATAAAAAGGGTTTCTTGAAATTTCTTTTTTTTTTAGAGAAATGGATGGTTGCCTCGTCGTATATGAAACGCTCCTGAAGAGGGTTGGGGAACTCCTGGATACTTTTCTAGCGGATTAAGGAATTCTTATTATTAGCCTTACCTAACCGCTTTGACTATATATATATATATATATATATATATATATATATATATATATATATATATATATATATATATATAATCAGAAAATGAGAGAGAGAGAGATAGGGCGAGCGTGTGTGATCGGGTCACGAGAAAGGAATTTCGAGCGAAGGAACCGTGCTTCCAGACCGTCAGCAAACTTCCGGAGCGATAACTCGCCAGAACCCCGTCCTATTTATGGTGTTATGACCTTCACCGACGATTCCCGCCATCAAGGCTGTGGGACCGAATCGATAACGCTTCCGTCGGCAAACATTGGAACTTTCTGCGTATTGGTATATATTTTCCATTCCGAGAATAATCTTTGAAGTATTCTTAGAGCTTTCGGGTCGCAAGCTGTCCCCACGTTACTTCCAAGTAAGCAAGCCCACGCAATACAAAAGGTATTCACGCGACATCATAAGAGGTTTTTGGAATCATTCATTGATAATGCACAATTCTCGAGCGACAACCCCCGGTGCTATTCGGTCTCGCAACAGGAATAAATATTCGGAACGACGAAAACTACGTTTGGAATATCGCGCTCAACTCCACTTACTCGAATAATAGCTTTTCCCGAGTACCCATACTAGTGGTATTCTCCAGAAAATCGTAAGAATTACATTTTCTTTCATCGTCGAAGAGGCGTGACGCTCTCCAATGGAGCGACTCACCTCGTGATCTTCTCCCGATCCCTCTCGTGTAATTATTATAATAATTATTGAGCCTCGTACGGATAAGACTTACCTCGTAGTCGCCTCCCGCTTTCACTCGGGTAATTAGTGTACTTATTGAGCCTAGTGCGGCTAAGACGATTCATACTTGTCATTTCAATGTCATTCATTTAATAAACTGTGTTAACTAAATTGCCTGTATATTATTCTGTGAATATCTATTGTTGTTTGTATAGTTTTAAAAGATTATTTTTATTTCTCCTTTTTAAATCCTCTAACCACCAAAGCCTAATTAAATTGTAGCAATACCGGTCAACGATTAATTTACTCTCGCCATTTAAAATCCCATCGCACTCGAAGAGGAAATCTTTTCCTAATTTGGGCTGTGGTCTTCCCTCCCCTGCATCTTTGGACGGCAGCCAAAAGTGTCTGGTTCGGACTACCTGAATTCTACGACATATTTATATTAAAACTGGTGTCAGGTCTTTAAAGGCTCATTAATAAGGATTATTTTAAAGGCTTCTAAAATTGGTGGTTTGAGGATTACGAGAAAGCTGTAATCTTCTCATTAATTAATTGCAACTGTTAAATAGATCTGATGTCCTACATACAGGCATAAGAATGGACTGCGAGAGAAGAAAGAAGAGAAAGAGAGAAAAGAAAGGGAAATAAAAGAAATAAGTGAAAAAACTTCGTGCACATGAAATAGAGATGTCGAGGACGAGAAATGAGGCCCTATCTATCACTTCGGAGCTCTCACCACAACATCAGCCATCCGTTAAGCTGCCAGTGTTTAAAGAAGGGGAAGACTTCGCCTCCTATTTGACTCACTGCGAGAATATATTCGTGGTAAATAATTGGGATATAGAATCGGACGGCGTAGCCAGATTGTTGCCCCTTCTAAACACCCACATAAGGGATATTTTTATCTCCCTCCCAGCAGAGCCAACCATCGACTACTCCACGTTAAAGGCGGAACTGCTCTCTGCCTGCAACATGACTCCCGATTTTTACCCCGTTAAATTCAGACAGTGCCGAATCTTACCCAAACAGTCCTTCAGCTAATTAGGGTTTACCTTGCAAAGAATCCTTAATTTTTGGTTGGACGCTTCGAAAGTGCCCAAGGATTACGATGCATTGAATGACTTCACCCTGAAAGATTAATTTCTGGCTTCACTTCCATCGGAAATACGGTCTTTTATTAAAGACAAAAGATGCATTAACTTCAAGGGGTTCTTCGAAGAGGCGGACGTATATGCCGCCAGCCACAACTGTTACCCTAAGCAAGGGAAGAAGATACAACCAGCGTCGCACAAGTCGCACTTTAAGAATCACAAATTCGTTTTCCCCAAGAAAGAAAACTTCGTTAAGGTAACCGGCCCGGATAAATCAAAACCCAGCCGACCACCCGTCAAAAAGGAAGATTGAACCTTCTTTTCTAAATCCCCTTCGTCAGCGGTTCCCAGGAGGCCAGTCGTGTGTTTTTCGTGCGGAATCGAAGGACACGTAAAATATAACTTCCCTCAGAACTCACAATTGAGAAATGATTTCTTCCACCAGGTGCACCAGGGGAGTGCCACCCCTTTTCAGACACCCCCCCCCCCCTGCTCCACTAGAATCTCCTCTCTATTCAAGTAAAACCGGTGAGTCTGGCCACCAGGTAAACGTTTTGTTCAATATAAGTAACCCTGGGGGCCTCCAATTTGAACCAAGTACGGTAAACGGCTGCCGTATCTCCACCCTAGTCCAAGATACTGGGTGTACGTGTATCTTGGTCTCGGATAAGCAACATCCACCAGTAGCCCCGGATCACGATCGGTTCGCTATCATCTATGACTCTCTGGGACGCACGAATCGGTTCCACATAATAAAGTGCCATATTGACTGAGACTACTTCACCAGCTGGGCATTAGTAGTGGCGGCACCGATAAAGTTTTGTGCAGTTTTGATTGGGCAGAGCCCCAAAGTCTCCTCACCCCCAGTGGTACAACCTGTGACCACTCGCTCCCAGGCTCATCGAGAATCAGAATCGGCCCTCGAAGGAGATTACCCCCTGGGTGTGGTCCAAAACGTCTGCGTGAAACAGGACGAAGATTACCTCTCGGTCGTACACGACGTAATGGAATCCCCTCCCAAGGAGTTAAAAATAAGTGGTCAATTATCTTCCCTTTAGAAAACCCAGCTCCAAGCAAACCCTCGATCTATTCAATGACGTCAGCTCCGACATCCCAGGATGTGCTACCCAATTCAAGCACGATATCCAACTAACTACGCAAGAAACCGTTAGGTCTAGACCATACCCTATGCCAGTTCATTTAAGGGAAGAATTTAATAACGAAGTAGAGAAATTGTTAAGGTTGCAGATAATTGAGCCCTCCAAATCAAGGTATTTTTCCCCAGTAGTTATGGTAAAGAAACCGGATAATTCATATAGAATGTGCATTCACTTTAGAAAGTTAAACGGTGTCACCGTGTTTGACGCAGAGCTTATCCCATTAATTGACCAAAATCTTTATCTGTTCGAAAATGCGGAGTACATTTCAGAATTAGATTTGTGTAAAGCGTATTACCAGATCCCCCTTAAGGAAGGAGTTAAAAGGTTCACCGCATTTACAACTGAAAAAGGATTAATGCATTTTCGACAGCTTCCCTTTGGTCTCGTCACCGCTTGTATTAATTACAATCGGATGATGAGATGGATTTTAAATGGAGTACCGCACGTATCCTTCTATTTTGACAACTTTTATGTTACTAAGGATGACTGGGAATCCCATTTGACCGCCCTTCACGCTTTGCTACTAAGGCTAAGATACCATAATCTTACCATCGGTAAGATTATGGTATCTTAGCCTTAGTAGCAGAGCGTGAAGGGCTTTCAATACCAGTGACTATTTAGGCTTCTGCTTAGGTAACAAACAATTAACCCAGCAAGAAGAAAAGCTCAGAGCCATCGTAAAGATGCCCCTACCTGTAACCAAAAGACAATTAAGGTCGTTTTGGGGCTCCACCTCCTTCTATCGTTGATTTTACCTAATTTTGCAACACTTTCCGCTCCCCTATGCGAGCTCCTAAAGAAACGATCCCCAGAGCCACTCATCTGCACCCCATCCTTAATCGCAAGATTTAAACAGCTTAAAGGTAAGCTCACGTCAGCTCTAATCCTGTAATTACCTAATCCCGCCGAACCATTTTGAATTAGAACCGATGCCAGTAACGAAGGCATAGGGCGCGTGTTGGTTCAATACGGACATAATGACCAAAGTTTCGTCATAGCGTACGCCAGCCGAAAGCTATTACCTCGCCTAAGGAACTATGCGGTAATTGAACGCCAGGCACTTGTTATTATATGGGGAATTCAAATATTTAAAACATAACTATTAGGCAAGGAATTTGTAATTGAAACCCATCACAAACCACTGGCTTATCTTAAGAACATTATAAATAACAATGGGAGACTAATGCGTTGGAGCCTAGTCCTTCAAGAATTTCAATTTAAGATATTGTATTTAAAAAGCTCGGATAATTGTAGGGCTGATAGCCTAAGTCGAAATCCTATAGAATCCGCTCTCGATTAAGTTGAGCCTACCAATTTTGTCTCCCATGTAAATAGGTATCCGTAAATTTCCGTCCTTTCCCATGGTTCTACTCGTATATATACGTTTCCCCATTCTTTTGTGACCGAGGCCTGATATGCCTTGGCTGAAATTGCTGTTTGTTTGTTGTTTGTTATTATTTCTTTTGTGCTTACATGTATTCTTGTATTCCATTGCTATTTTCTTGTGGTGTGAATTGTTGTATTTTTTTTAGGTGCCTTGTGATTCCAAAACCAATTGTATGTATTTTTGTTTTCGAGCGACTCGAGGTATTGTACACTTTTATTTTGTTTATAACTTGAGATGTCACTGCCCCTTCGGAGATTCCATCTTAAGAGGGATGGGATGTATCAAAATATGAGGGAAAGAGAGGGCGAGCGTTTGATCGAGTCACGAGAAAGGGATTTCGAGCGAAGGAGCCCTGCTTCCAAACCGTCGGCAAACTTCCGGAGCGATAACGTGACCACCTGTGTTACGACCAGAGGTGGGTACTAAATGCATTTAAAGTATTTAAATATTAAATACATGAGAAAAATGTATTTAGATAATAAATACATTTTAAAAATGTATTTATTATTTAAATACTAAATTGGTATCGCAACGAAAACATATATATCTCTCTCTCTCTTTCTCTCTCACATAAAGAAAGTAGAGGGAGATGCGACGCCCCCTTGTCGCGGAAAGAGAGCTTGTGTGTACCTTGGACTTTTCGAGCTATGTCGGCGGAGGTACCTCTTCTGGGTACCCCTTGTAGGGCTTCCCTTGTCGATTTGGTCGGAAACGAGATTCCAGACTAAGTGCGTCATTTCTTCCTTTTTCTACTCTATCCTTCTCCTTTTTTACTTTTATCCTATCTCTCTCACTTATACAAGAAGAAAAAAAAAAAAAACTCTACTCCTATCGTGTCACTCTTTCCTTTTTTTCCCTCTATCTACATATAAGGACCTGGCAGCTACCTCATGCGTCAGAAGAGAGGCTTTGGAACCTCTATGAACAACGCCAATAGACGCTCACTGGTTGCGAGAGACTAAGGCTAGAGGTGTCCTAGGCGTTGGGGCACGATGAATGGGATGAGGGTAGTGCCCCGTTAACCCCTTCCCTGGCGCGTAATTATTAACCCCTTCCCTGGCGCGTAATTATTAACCATTCCCAGTGCCCGTTGACGGGTGCCTCTGGTAGTATCGGTCCGAGGTGACGGCCCTTTGTTTTCAGGTTAGTTGCCAAGCAAATAAAAATCCTTGGGTCAAGTCTCTTGGCGTGGCGGGATATCCATTGAACGCTGCTCCGAGATCTTGGCCCTTCCTGAAGGGAACTAGTAGGAGTTTAGTACGGGGCGTGCTCCGTTATTCACCTGGTGAGAAATCGATGGACCCTTCGGGGACCGTCAGTGCTGCTTGGTTGGGAGCCACGGCACGCCGAGGTTTGACGACTCGGTCGGATGAACAGAAACACAAGGAGCGTGCCTTCTGAAAGATCCGAAACCTCTCCGATCGATAGGCGGGAGCGACTCACGCGGGGCGAACTCACCACCCCCTTTCTTTTTTATTGAGTGGTCACAAAGTATTCAGAGATATAAAGTGTTCAGCATGACTGGAAAGAAAGGACCTGGTGCGTTAAAATATACCTGCTCGACATGCCAAAAGGACAAGTGGTGCGTAGATTTTCCGGAGGGGTGTTTATCAAAATGCCACCCTGTAATTATCTGCACGGACTGCGTCCTAAGGTCAGAACTTAAGGAGCTTAAGGAACTTTTTAAATCTTCTGAGGAAAAAACACGACGGCTGGAAGAAAAGGTCAAAATCCTCGAATCTAAGCATGTGACTCAAATCCGTCGTCTCGAAGCCATCATTGCAGAGATGACAGCCACCAAGGTAGAGCAAGAGCAACAAGAAACTCCCAACGACGCGGATGGCTCCTCTGTTGAGCCCTCAAGCACCGCTTCGATAGAGATAGGTCATCCATCCGACGTCCCAGAGCCAGCTGCTCTTGGGGTTACTCAGAGCGTCAAAAAGAAGAAAAGGAAGAGTAAGAAAGGAAAAACAGTAGATAAATCAGAAGAGAAAGTAGAAACGGAAGAAAAAACCCCCAAAAGTGGGGAAGAAAGAGGAATCGAAAGAGCCCATACTGAAAGGGAAGCCTCTGTCCTCTATAACCAAATGCGCGAGGGTCATCGTGATCGGTGACTCCCGAGCACGGGATCTACAACCCTTGCTAGCGGCCCGCCTTCGCACCAGTGTGAAGGTAAGCTGCCTTACAGGAAAGGGGAACGGAGAAATAAGGGTGGAGGCTGAGAAATCTCAGATCTCTGAGAACTCAGTAGTTGCCCTCATGGCAAAAGGCAACGATCTCTACATACGAGAAGGTAAAGTAGGCGCCAGTTTGAAGATCCTGACTACGGTTATGGGAGGAGTTGACAACTGTGGGCTAAAAACCCGCAAACGTGTCGTGGTCAGGATACTCCCAAGACGAGGTCCACCCCGCAATGCTCACGCAAAGAACGTCTCCATAAACCAACGCCTGGGAGATCTTTGTACGGCGGAAGGAGTAATTTTTTGTAGACCCCTACCGCGCCTTTTACGGGAGAAATGACCTGTACAAAAGAAGCGGAGTGCATCTTTCCTTTAAAGGAAAAGCTGCACTCGCGAACATGATCCAGGATGCTGTGGAGTGGACCCAAAGAAGTGTCAGACTCCGAGTAAAGGAGGACGTACGCCAGTACACCCGTGTTGCTCCAGGAACGATCTTTTCTGATGTCACAAAGAGGGGAGTGACCTTGCCACAGAGAAAGAAAGCAGGAAAAGGAAGAGCGTAGGGAGTCCTACAGTCTGGGACTCCCTCAAAGTTCTTCTGTTTAATGCGAGTTCTATCAGAAAAAAGTTTCTAGAACTTCGTGGCCTCGTAGCAACAGAAGAACCTGTGCTGATGGCCATAACGGAGTCATGGATAAAAACCTCCAGCTGAGATTTTGAAGGTGAATTCACGATTCCCGGTTACCAGCTCTTCCTGAAAGATAGGCCAGACAGAGAGGGTGGCGGTGTGATTTTGTATGTCAAAGATTCCCTTAACACGACGGATTGCTACATCGTATCCGAACATGAACTACTAGGTGTTGACCTAGAGATAGGTCCTACCAAATACAGGACCCTCCTGCCCAACTCGTTGAAAAGGACAGAGATCTGTACCAGCTACTAGGAGAACTTGTCAAAGACAGAGTGTGTATCGTCATGGGTGATTTCAACACACAAGTTGACTGGGAAACCAGAGAACCCTGTGGCGAGAACGCACTACTCCTGGAGTTCGCGAACAACGAGTTCCTCACTCAATGGGTGAGAGAGCCAACGAGAGGAGACAATATCCTCGACTTGGTTTTCACCTCTGAGGATGACATCGTTAAAGACCTCTCTGTTGGCGAAGAGCTCGGTGGCAGTGACCACCGACTAATTAGATTTGTAGTCAAAGTCCCGAAGGCAGAGCTTGCAACTAGTAAATCGAGAAAACTCAATTTGAAAAGAGCAAACTATGCAGGTCTTCGGGCTGGACTGACTGACGCGAGGCTAGAAGTGTGCGATGCTGTTGAAGACTCTTGGAACAGTTTCAAAACCACATTCATGAGTCTTCAATCGCGTTTTATCCCTTGGAAATGTCCCCGTCGGTCTTCTGTTTGACCAAAGTACTTTAATCGAGAAATCGGCCAACTGCTTAGGGAGAAGAGAACTGTGTACCGGCAATCGAAGAGCTCGGGTGACTTTGACGGATACCGGAGGCTAGCCAGGAGAGTGAAGTCCAGCATAAGGGCGGCTAAGCGGTCTGAGGAACTCCGAGTGGCGAGATTCTGTAAAGAGATCTCCAAGGAGTTTTTTGGATATGTAAACAGCCGTAAACCAATCCGTCGAACGAATGGCCCTTTGAGAAATAAGGAGGGAGCATTAAAGCATTCAGATGCATAAAATGCTAACCTCCTCAACGACTACTTCTCTTCAGTGTTTACTGAAGAGTGTGGTTCCATCCCCCAGCCAATGGATTCCTACTCGGGGGAAAAGCTGGAGGATATGGACTTCACCGAAGGGGAAATAAAAAAGAAGATCACTGACCTAATGACGAATAAGTCGCCTGGCCCGGATGGGTTTCTACCTAAAGTGTTGAAAGAAGTGCGCGATCAAGTGTCACGACACCTGAGCGCAATCTTCGACATGTCAATCCGGACCGAATGCGTCCCTCGAGACTGGCATGAGGCGGAGGTGACTCCTATCTTCAAGAAAGGAGACCGTAGCCAACCGTCAAACTACCGACCTATCAGTCTGACTTCGATAGTCGGTAAACTCATGGAAAGCATGATGGTGGACAAAGTGACGTCGTATTTAGAGTCTAAGCTGCTATTAAGTTGTTCCCAGCACGGCTTCCGGAGGCAACGGTCATGCCTGACGAACCTTGTGGAATTCTTCCACTTCGTTTTCAGTGAGCACGATCAGGACAAGGCGGTGGATGTGGTCTACTTAGACTTTCAGAAAGCCTTTGATAAAGTACCACACCGCCGCCTTCTCCGGAAAGTGCGAGCGCTGGGCATAGACGGAAAAGTAGCCGACTGGATCGAGAACTGGCTAAGTGGCAGACGGCAACGAGTGGTGGTGAATGGACAGGCTTCTGAGTGGGTGCCGTTACTAGCGGGGTGCCTCAAGGTTCTGTCCTGGGGCCACTACTATTCATCATCTATGTCAACGACATGGACGGTGACATGGTTGCGAAGATTTTCAAATTTGCCAACGATACCAAGCTTGGTATGAACGTTGCAAAGGATGGAAATACTGCAAGCCTGCAGGAAGATCTTGGGAAGATTGGGGAAGGGTCGGACACGTGGCAAATCCCTTTTAACGTGAACAAATGCAAAGTAATGCATATCGGTCACAGAAACCCCCAATCTCAGCATATCCTTAAGGGCACTGCTATTAAATCCACCGACACTGAGAAGGACTTGGGTGTAACAATCACTAGTGCCCTTAAGTTCTCGAAACAGTGCATTGAGGCGGAGAAAAAAGCCCAAAGGATGCTAGGCTATATTAAGCGCCAGTTTGGATATCGGAACCAGGAAATTGTACTGTGTTTGTACAACTCACTTGTTCGACCGCACCTGCAGTATGCTGTACAATTTTGGAGTCCTTCATTGCGAAAGGACATCGCGTGATTGGAACGCGTACAAGCCAGGTAAACCAAGCTGATTCCCTCTATCCGACATAAAAGTTATGAGGATAGACTAAGGGAATTATATCTGTTCTCGCGGGAAACACGTAGACTGCGTGATCAGCTCATTGAAGTTTTCAAAATACTTCGAGGGTTCGACAATGTTGACTACCGGGATATTTTAACACTGAGTGAGAACAGAACGCGCAATGACGGCTTCAAACTTGAACTGAAGCGTTACAACCGCAATCTGTGGGGAAATTTTTTCACTTGTAGTATCTGCGGTAAGTGGAACGCACTTCCAGTAGAAGTTGTCAACAGTGAATCTGTTGACCAGTTCAAGTCAAGACTAGACAAGGTCTTGAAAAGTAGCCGTTTAGGGACGCAAAACAATTGAGCAGCCATGTGCCCGCTCGATTGCTAGTCCAAAGGTACACTCCTTGAATGGACACTAAGGTCTCCTAGGGTACCTTCTTTCCTTGTTGTTATTTCTTGTTATTAAAATGAAATTGTATATTATAATTACTAATGTAGGATTTGATGACAATTGGACTTAGGTACTACAAAAAAAAATAGAATGTTTCATAGAATGAAATTTCAGTTAGCTATTTATATCAGCATTACATTTAAGTAATATCAGTTGTTGAAATGTTTCGTCAGATAAAGAGCTCCGTTTTGGAGATAAAGTCAATCCTCCTAAAGAGAAGAGCCGTTTCACAGGGGCTGACGACGGAAGGGTGGTGTTTTATTTAATAGATAACTTTTTATGTTTGGTTATCTATCTAAACTTTGAAGTGTTTTATATGAATCTGAAGGTAACGGAACAATTTGAAATCTGCGGTTGATCGTGTTTGAGTGGGTTTTGTAACTCCAAAATAATCGTCACTGTCCGATACACCACTGGATGATTCAGCTTCGGGTCCCTCTGCTAAATTCTCAATCACTTGAATCATAATATTTTTAACAGAGTCTTGGTGGCTTGAACTGTCCCATGAAATACTGATACATTTGAAGAATGGATGGCTTGTTGATGCAATAATGGCATCTGTAACGCTGGCTTCGTTTGCCAAGATTAAATAAGATTGGTAGCGCTTTCCAAAACCCTTAGTGACTGCACTTAGAAGAAGTTGGCAAAATTTCAGAGAACGTGATGAAAGCTCTTCAGCTTTTTCTCCACAGTGAGCAAGATATGGAGCAATTCCCCATAAAACAGTTTTGTTTTCCCTGTAGGCGATCAATTGCCACTTCAATAGGAGCCAAAACTGAGACATACTCCCCAAGAAATTCAATTTCGTGACTTCTGAACACTGGAAGTTCAAGGGACGTCATGAGTTAATGTAATTTGTCCTTGTGTTGTGTTTTAAAAGTAATGACAATGCATCAAACAGAGAGATCCACCTTGTAATGCAAATCACCTTTAATAAGCAGTTGATAACAGTTTTAATATAATCTCTGCTGATTTTGAACGTCCGCTTTTGTTCCATAATGCTGAGCATTTCCCCATCGCAGCATGATTGATATTTGCAAAAGAAGATATTTTCAGTGCCTGTTTTGCATCAGTTGTGGCTACGAGACTGAGTGTGTGTGAAGCACAGCGCACATGATTAGGTAGGCTGAAGCTGCATGGGTCAAGCGAAAAGTTTTTTTCCTGATTTAAGGCAGTTCTCATTAAGAAACTATCCTCCAGCTCGTTCTCATCCTGATCTTCCTCACCTACCTGGATTCCATCATCTGAATCTGTGGACACATTTGCAGCAGTGACTGCAAATTCCTTAAACGCTTTGACAAAATTAGAGCCGTTATCAGTAATGGTACTCGTGATTTTCTGTAGGGGGATATCGTATTCATTGATGATATTCTTCATATGTTCAGCAATATTAATGTAGTTATGTTCTCCTTTGAAGCGACAGCATGCCAATACTCCACTGTGACGGACAAGAGCAGCTTCCTCAAGCTGAAAAAAAAATGAAATAACAGTCCAATGTTTGTCTCATAAATGTTTCCATAAATTTTACATATTAATATAATCGAGATAAATTCCACCAACAAATAGGTCTGCTTTCAGCCAAGAGTTGATAACTCTCTAACTGTAAAGACATTTTCAATTTCATATTTTATAAAGAGTAAAATCTTAACATACCCAATGAACTGTAACACCCAAAAATTACGGTGACGAATTGCCCAAATATCTGCAGTAAGACATAAGTAAGAGGTGCTGAATAGTTTATTCTTCAGTAGAGCTCTTGGCACTTTCTCTTCTTCTATAAGATTTCGGCCTAGCATCCGCCTTGAAATGACGTCAAATGAAGAATTTAGACCTGCGGTAGTGGAATGTGTGATTACTGTGAGTAAAATGAGAATATATGGTATGGATATAAAATTTTATATATAAAATGGAGCTATATGAATATCCTATTGCTAAATAGGACTGGTACATTAATTCATAAATATATTATTAATCTTTCATATTCAGAATTACATAGTAAAATAGTGACTTTCAGTATTGTTAGGAATATATACATTATCAAGCTTTATTTCTTAAATTTTTGACGAGCGGGCATGCTAGTTTTGACATAATGATATGCAGATATTGCTACTAAAACTAAATACATCACTATTGGAATTAATCTAATAACTACATATAATCGACCAATAATTGTACTAATTATTCCTGAAAATTTGTTAATCAATAATATCTTCAAGTAAATGATAGCGCGTTTAAGAATATATGTATGTGGATTCTCATGAAATTATTGCAATATATTAACTTCTGTTGTTTGCCTTTGTCTTCCTTTATTTAACTTCGTTATATAGCCTACGTAGTGACCAATGATCCGAAAGCTTTAGTATTCGATCATTATAAGAGCTTAACCTGTACTACTAATACTATAATTGTAAATAACATTTGTAACTCAGAATTCACCTTTAATTAATCTCACAAAAGCTGGTTGCTCCATTGGTTGATAGGGAATGCACACCTTATATGATAAAATCTGCAATCAGCTTATCAACAACAGATTGTTTGACCTTCTTAATATTCACTGCAAAACACTCCGGTAATGTCTTTACTTTAAAACCACTGCATAAAGGATCATCGTCTAATACTGAATATTTTCCTTTTGAATCTATTCTTTGAGCTGTCACGTATTTATCCACTTTCTCTGTTAATAAATGTACATCATCAGATAATTGAAGGACATTTGTTTCACGTTGGCATAATTCACGTTAAATTCAATCAGCATATGCTATAAATAAAGGTGTTGCAAAAGGAAGCAGGTAGGGTCGTGCATGGTAAACCTACGCTACTTAACATTATCGTTAGCTACTAGTAATTTTGTCATTTTTTTTTTTAAATAAGAAAGAATGAAACTTGTCAATTCAATTAAGTATCATATAATTAGCTTTAATAAATTATACTTTCAGATGAATGCGTAGATTGGAAGTAGCATTGCTCGCCGCAGAGATTTCGCCATTGCATTATATACATACACACTTCATTTTTTTGCCGTCGGGAGATTTCACTCTAAAAAAATTACCATATAGTAAATGATGAATATAATTACATGATTCTTTATCTTCCTCCCCTCTACTATTGTCTAATCTCTTCATTTCACACTCTTTCGAAGAAGATGAAGTTGGCATGCAGCAGTTTAAATAACGCTGAGCGCTCTGAATTATACAACCGAACACAACTGAATTTGAACTGATGCAAGAAAACGCTGAGCGCTCTCACTATACAATCGAACACAACTGAATTTGAACTGATGCAAGCAATCTTCCCTCACCGGCCCACGCAGTCATCCGTTTGTGTAATACAAGTTGCGACAAGTTAAAACATGCATTATACGTTCTTAACAACTATATAAACGTATTATCAGTAAAGTATTTGCCCATAGTAGTTAAATACTTTCAAAAGTATTTTAATACTGTATTTAAATACATGATTTTAAATGTATTTATAAATACAATTTTAAATACATAAATGTATTTAGATACGGTATTTAAATTGAAAGTATTTAAATTATGCCAACCTCTGGTTACGAGCCTAACCGGCGATTCCTGCCATCGAGGTTGTAGGACAGAACTGATAACGTTCCGTCGGCAAACATTGGAACTTCCGGCGTAGTAGTATATATTCTCCATCTCGAGAATAATCTTCGAAGTATTCTTAGATTTTTCGGGTCGCGAGCTGTCCCCACGTTACTTCCAAGTAAGCAAGCCCACGCAATACAGAAGGTATTCACGCGGCATCATAAGAGGTCCTTGGAATCATTCATCGATGACGCGCAATCCTCGAGCGACAACCCCCGGTGTTATCCGGTCTCGCAGCAAGAATCCATATTCAGAACGACCAAGACTACGTCTGGAATATCACGCTCTTCTCCGCTTCCTCAAAGAATAGCTTCCCCCGAGTACCCATACTCGTGGTCTTCTCCAGAAAATCGTAAGACTTACATTTTCTTTCATCGTCGAAGAGGCGTGACGCCCCCCGACGGAGCGACTCACCCCGTGATCTCCTCCCGACCCTTCTCGGGTAATTATTGTAATAATTATTGAGCCTCGTAATGCTAAGACTCACCTCGCAGTTGCCTTCCGCTTTCACTCGGGTAATTAGTGTACTTATTGAGCCTAGTACGGCTAAGACGATTTCAATTTCATTCATTTAATAAACTATGTTAATTAAATTGCCTGTATATTATTCTGTGAATATCTATTGTTGTTTGTATAGGATTAAAAGATTATTTTTGTTTCTCCTCTTTAAACCCTCTAACAACCAAAGCCTAATTAAATTGTAACAATACCGGTCAACAATTAATTCACTCTCGCCATTTAAAATCCCATCACACTCGAAGAGAAAATCTTTTCCTAGTTTAGGCTGTCGTCTTCTCTCCCCTGCATCTTTGGAGGGAAGCCAAAAGTGTCAGGTTTGGACTACCTAAATTCTACGATATATATATATATATATATATATATATATATATATATATATATATATATACACGAGGGGCGGTCAATAAATTTTGCGAATCGGTAGGGCAAAACAGAGGAAAGGGATGGCTGTTTGTGGGGGTGTTAGGGCAAGTCAGGACCTGCAGCCGCACGCTCCTGCCTCGTCTATTTAAGAAGCAGTAGATGATCGCAGATCGTCAGTCACAAATTTTTCCACAATGGAGAAGGTTGGGCACCGCGCAGTGATCAAATTTTTGACCAAGGAAGGCAAAAATGCAAAAGAGATCCATGAACGCATAGTTGCAGTGTACACCGACACCGCCCTATTCCTATGCAACCATTGCTCGCTGGAATAGGGAGTTTCCCCATGGTCGTGAGTCCCTTGAAGATGACCCTCGTCCAGGACGCCCGTCAGACGTGACCTACGAGGACAATGTGGCCCATCTGGAGAAGATGATCCTCGAAAATCAACGAGTGAAGGTCGAAGAAATCGAGCGAGAACTTTGAATATTACGTGGAAGTGTCATCAACATCATCCACGACAATTTGGCCATGACCAAGGTCTCTGCTTGTTGGGTCCCTAGAAACCTCACGCCCCATGATCGACTTCAACGTCGTCAAAGTCCACAAGGCCAGAGTTGCACAAACTGCCCTGCGCGAGTGCGGATATGAGGAGCTCAACCATTCCCCCTACAGTCCAAATCTGGACCCTAGCGACTACTTTTTATTCCGCTAGCTTAAGGCAGCACTGCGTGGACGCCGGTTTGGGGACGATGAAGATGTCCAGCTCGCCGTCCAGGAGTGGATTGAACAGCAGTCGGGAGATTTCTGGTTGTCGGAAAGTCAAAGCCTCTGGGACAAGTGGCGCAAGTGCATTGAAATCGAGGGTAGTTATATTGAAAAATAATAAAACACTTTTCCTCATATCTCGTTTCCTTATATCCGAATTGCCAAACTTATTGACCGCCCCTCGTATATATATAATCTAATCACTCGATCCTCGCACAGGTAGGGATATGGGGAGGGGGGCTGGACATGCCGCAATGAGTGCAGTTGTTAAGCCGAATTATTGTTTACTTAAGATCAGATTAGGGCCAGCGGTTTTGAGCTCGATCACCACACTCCCAAATTACGTTCGCACAGCATATAAATATGTGCGTGCACAAACAAACGCACGCAGTTATGCGCTCATTAAGATTTTTTTTCACATCTATTACTATATCTAAATTTCTAGCAGTAGCATCCGTTTGCTTGTCCTTCTTTAGACTTTAATTCTTTGTAACGAGCCCTTTCCCAGATCTCATCTTTTAAACTGTTATTCAACTCCTCTTTTAAACTAGAATTGCGTCGAGTACTTTCCTGGTTTTCCTCTTTCAACTAATTTATCTTTAATGGCAGAAGTTTGCATCTAGCTCTCCGTCTTTAAACTAAAATTCCATGGGGCAGCATCTACTTTCTTATTCTACCCTTTTTATCAAATCTATCTACTTGATTAACGAGTCTCATTGGGCTTCTAACAATTGAGACTCGTTCGAAACACTTATCTCCATGTTTACTTTGCTTACAACTTGCTGAACAGGCCTACAAATTCTTAACCGTTAATGTACATACATATATTTTATTCATTAGGATCAGGCAGTGGCAGACTCACAGGCTCCACAAGATTACAGTACTGGAATAATTATCATGGATTTCTGGAAAACTATTTATTTTGTATAAAAGGCTATTTGAATAGGACAAATGAGTTTAAATCATATTAAATCTCGCAAAATTACAATATTATGTTTTCCTCCTTTGGTTTTTGCTATTTCTAATACAGATTTCTAGTGTTATATGACAACCATGAGTCAGTGTTGCGTGGCAACACTCATTTTCACCACGTGATGCAGCCACGCTTCGTCCAGTTGTAGTCCGTCCATTAGTGCTCAGTGTGGGTTGTTTGTTTGTATTCTAGTGGTTTTTGCAGTCACACTGTGGTGTATTAGTTACAAATTCATATATCAAATGCCATTTGATGTGAAAATAACGTGATATTTCAATTCAAGGCTGTGATGGATAAACGTATTGATTTTATTCTCCATAAAATACTAGAAATAGTAATGCATTTGAGTGAAACCACATTTAAACAGAAATAAATCGCAAGAAAACTACAGTTTTCAACTCAAATGATTAGTGCAATTAAGAAAAAAATTGAGACCAATGAGGATGTGTTGGCAAATTGGGTTGGTAAATATGGTCAGAAACGAATAACAACCCTCTGGTTTGATAGAAAAATTAAAAAAATAACTCGATGATATTAGCGCCTCTTGCGGTAAGATTTAATCTAAATTAAAGGAAGATAAATTTCTGCGCATCTAATAACAGTTAACAACAGCCTTTTGGAAGGTGGACTACACGCATAACATCCAAAGAAAAAAACTTAGACCTACTCCAATGCGAAGACAAAGACTAGGCTACGCCTAGGGTAAAAATCACATTGCCTGGACTTCTAAGAATTAGGAGTATGTAAGATTATCTAAAATGGTATATTAAGGTATTTATATAATTTAAGATTGATAAAATATAATAAATAATATAAAATAAAGATCATATAAACTAAAGGATTTTCTTACACTCTTAATTTCTGATCGTAATACCTTTAAACAGTATTTTTCCCGGATGTTCTATTATTATAATGTTGTTTTCTATTATTGTAGATAATATTTTCTGACTAATCAAAAATTGCAGTGATTGATGATCGTGTTTAAAGCGTGAGAAAGAGAACTGGTGATGAATTTCAACCGAATATCTCTAGAAAACGGTAAAATTTCCACAAAGGATTATGGTTTGAGCGCCAAAATCTCCACACGGAACAACTCGACTATCGTAGAGGGAACAATGAACCAGCAAAAGTACATAGAGCTTCTACGATCTCGTCTAGTGCTTCAAATAAAGGAATGTTATGGCGACAAGCCATGGGTTTTCCAACAGGATTAGGCCCCATGTCCCACTCCAAAATCTATACAGAAATGGTGTACAGAAAATGTTGTCAAATTGCTACTATGGCCAGGAAATACACCAGATATGAACCCCAGCTAGAGTTTATAGTGCTCATTTAAAGACGAACTGCACCAAATGTCAATTACGATCAAACAAAAGCTTATTTCCCGCCTTGTTGAAGTTTGGTTCTATTCCGATAAATTCAAAGAATTATTCAAGACACCTGGCACTTACATTTATCCTGAATTGGGGGAATTTAAACCCTTTTCAAACAAATAATAACGCGTCATTGCTTTAGCAAGACGGTTAATACGATTCCGCTGAATTTGCATCTAAATCATTTATTTTAATTACATATTTGTTTTTTTACAATAGGTCTAAATTCTGTGTCCGTTCCTTCGGGATTCTACACTAAATACATCCGGGTTAATATATATATATATATATATATATATATATATATATATATATATATATATATATATACGAGGGGTGGTCAATAAGTTTTGCGAATCGGTAGGGCAAAACAGAGGAAAGGGGATGGCTGTTTATGGGGGTGTTAGGACAAGTTATGACAAGTCCGGACCTGCAGCCGCACGCTCATACCTCATCTATTTAAGAAGCAGTAGCTGATCGCAGATCGTCAGTCACAAATATTTCAACAATGGAGAAGGTTGAGCATCGCGCACTGATCAAACTTTTCACCAAGGAAGGCAAGAATGCAAAAGAGATCCATGAACGCATGGTTGCAGTGTACACCGGTACCGCCCCTTCCTATACAACCATTGCTCGCTGGAATAGGGAGTTCCGCATTGGTCGTGAGTCCCTTGAAGATGAAACCCATCCAGGACGCTAGTCAGACGTGACCAACGAAGACAATGTGGCCCGTGTGGAGAGGAGGATCCTCGAAAATCACGGGTGAAGATCTAAGAAATCGAGCGAGAACTTGGAGTATCACATGCAAGTGTTATCAACATCATCCACGACAATTTGGCCATGGCCAAGGTCTCTGCCCGTTGGATCCCTAGAAACCTCACGCCCCATGACCGACTTCAACGTCGTCAAAGTCCACAAGGCCAGAGGTGCACAAGCTGCCCTGCGCGAGTGCGGATTCGAGGAGCTTAACCATCTCCCCTAGAGTCCAAATCTGGCCCCTAGCGACTACTTTATATTCCCCCAGCTCAAGGCTACACTGCGTGAACGCCGGTTTGGGGACGATGAAGATGTCCAGCTCGCCATCCAGGAGTGGATTGAACAGCAGTCGGGAGATTTTTGGTTGTCGGGAATTCGAAGCCTCATGGACAAGTGGCGCAAGTGCATTGAAGTCGAGGGTAGTTATATTAAAAAATAATAAAACACTTTTCCTCATATCTCGTTTCCTTATATCCGAATTGCCAAACTTATTGACCGCCCCTCGTATATATATATATATATATATATATATATATATATATATATATATATATATATATATATATATATATATATATATATAAGCAATGTCCCGCAGGAAACAAAATGAAAAGGTGTTTCCAAACCTCACGCCCCATGACTGACTTCAACGTCGTCAAAGTCCACAAGGCCAGAGGTGCACAAGCTGCCCTGCACAAGCTGCATTCATTTGCTAACCTCACGTGATACTTTGTGAGTTTTTCATTTCATATATATATATATATATATATATATATATATATATATATATATATATATATATATAAGTGAAAGAACTCAACACCGAGTTATGGTATATGATAGTGAAACCAATGTATAGGAGCATAGAATTTATTTACGAATCTAGTTTCGATATGAAGTTTACCATACCCTCTTCAGTCGTATAATGAGAATGGAATGAACAACACAAGTTACTAAATATCTCAAAATTCCAGCCCCCCCAAAAAGAGGTGAAAAGGGGTCATTAATCAAGAGATGTGGTCCTAAGATCAGGTACATAGGTTAGAAACAAGAGACGAAGACATTCATCTTTGATAAAAAAAAGTGTCCTAGAAATATAATCAAACTCAAGATTACCTTTGTAATCATTTAAGGTGTCAAATTTATTAGCATAAAAGGTTTGTCAAGAGTTACGAATGTCTGTGTCTTGAACTTTTTTAATAATTTTAAACCGATTAAAATAAATTGGATGGTCCTTTTCGAATATATGCTTGGCCACACTACTACCTTCTCTAGATGTCCTAACATCATATTTATGTTGGTAAATACGGCGTTTTAGATCCACGGTTTCACCTCTATATGTTTTGGGGCGCACATGGCAGTCCAACGCATAAATACAACCGCCGACTTTTCTCGACAAAGTAATTTTATGTCTAGTTAATTTCGTAATAGTATTATGGAACAAAGTAACGATCTGTATGTTTTCAGGGATTAAGCTTGAATGCCGTCGTAAAAGAGAGTTAGGGAGAAACTTTCTAAACCCCCTCAAGATTACGCTTATTCTCGTCTTGATTTATGTCACTATAAAATCTCTCTTCTTTTGTTTGTTTACTATTATTCGAAATGAAGTGTTCTTTATAGCCCAATTTGCCAAAACATTGTTTAATGTGTTTAATCTTCTCGTCAAGAAATTGGGGGTCACAAATGCGTGTGCGTGGGTTGTCTAAATATTTTAAATGATAGTTGGTCATTGGAGCGCATTACAAATATATCAAAAAACAGAAGTGATGTTTCCTTTTCTATTTCGGGAATAAAATTACTTGATTTAAATTTCATAATTAGATTTTAAAGGACATGTTCCAGATCAACATCATTATCACAACACTTTGCTGGTTGGTAACTTTGTAAATCATCTGATTTTTTTTTTTATCTACATTTTGGGTTATAAACTTATAATCCGGAAATAGTTTAAAATGAGAAAATCAAACATAAAACATACAAGAATAAGTAAAATTTTAAGGATAACTTAGGCGACTCTAAAAAGAATTTTGGATGAATTAGTTAAAAACAAAACAAAATAAACAACCATATTAAAACAGACGATTAAAATCAAGGTAAACTTGAGTATATAAATAGAAAAGGGGATGGGAGTAAGATGCGATGTACCAGAGTATACAACCTGAGACGACTATATAGATTATAGATCTACAGCTATCTGATGCACACATAGAATGGTGTTACAATCCTGAAAACAAGTTTTTGTCATTTAGAACTCTATTTATTCATTTATATCAATCTTTTTATTTATTTAATTAACTATTCTAATAGGGTTTGGAATTTAAAGTACTCACGAGTCGTTGGTTGATGTGGTTGCGATTATGTAGTTATTTAATTATTATTTGAGTATTATGAATTTTTTATACCTTAATATTATTATTGCATTATTATTGGGACTATTTCTAATTTATTGAATACTTCCTATGTAAATGATTTAACTAACAAATCACAATAGGAGTTTAGATCCATAAAAATCAACTGATCCTTATCATTTTCATAAGATCTTTTACTCTTCTGTCCATTCGTCTACCTTTTCTCTCTCCTCCCTGTCTTTCACACACACATACTATTATAACCCCCCCCCCCCTCCTTACGCCTTGAATAACCCAACCACTTTTGTAAAGGGACTTTAAACCAATGAGGAATTAACACAGTTGAAACTCGTTTCTCGTTCCCATTACGGATTAATGTAGACGCAATGTGTGACTGACGAGATGCCTGTGATCTTGTTGCCATGCAACAGGGGTTAGTCTGTCATTTGTGCCTTTACCTTTACGGGAGTGCCAGTCAAGGGACATCGGTGACCATGGGTCTCTATCTCCCCCTGTCGTCCGCCAGTCTGATCAGGTCCACAGTTCCTCGTCCCTCACCAAGGTGTTGAAGAATCGTGTCCATAAGCTCTGATCTTTGTCTTCCTCTCGCTCGCCTCCCCTCTATTCTTCCCAATAGACAGTGTTTCTCAAAGTCGTCTCCTCTCAGGAGGTGTCCAACGAATCCAAGTTGCCTCCTCCTCACGTTTCTTAACAGACATCTCTCTGCAGGGCCTCAGTATAGGTGAGAGAAGTGGGGGAGATGATAGAGTTATAGCATGAGAGGGGGTTTGTTTCTTTTTTTTTGGGGGGGGGGTGAAATGTGTAAGTGTAATTAGAGTATATCCAGGAGACTGGCTAATCTTAATCGATGGTTTCTTCCACTTCTTCTTTACTCTATTTAGTTATTTTGAGTT
This sequence comes from Ceratothoa steindachneri, assembly GCA_963969495.1. Taxonomy (NCBI): domain Eukaryota; kingdom Metazoa; phylum Arthropoda; class Malacostraca; order Isopoda; family Cymothoidae; genus Ceratothoa; species Ceratothoa steindachneri. The sequence goes on from OZ018325.1 coordinate 27,654,336, forward strand.
TGATTTACTTTATTCAGGTTAGTCAGTTCTAATTTGTTTCATAATATATTCTTCTATGTATATATATATATATATATATATATATATATATATATATATATATATATATATATATATATATATATATATATATATATATATATATATATGAGATAGAATGGTCTGAGGCCGCTTAAATTCAGTCGCTATCACATGTTTGTTAGAACCCATGGCTACCCACGTGCATCTGCGATGAGAAAGCAGGGCGCGCTATCGCCACCTGAGTCAATATTTAACCAAGGAGGTTCATCCCCCCTTCCCCCTCCCCGTTTCGCCCTATACGTCGATCTCGCCAGATTGAGTTAGGCTTATGGGCACATAAGGTATGTTCCAAGGCGCGGCTGGGGCATTCCCTCGAAGCCCCCACTCCATTGTCCCCTACGCCAAGGGGATGGCCTAGACTATTTATATGAAACTTTCCCGATTGAACCAGATCAGATCAGATCCAGATTATCTTCGCGAGACATCAAGCCGATCCGGTCTCACCTTGTGCACCAGGGGCCCTCTACCTCGAGATCCACTATTTTTGTCCAGAAGAGGACAGTATCCCTTGAGTGCCAAGGTTCGAGCCTTCAAGACGCCAAGTCCACAAGGCCCCCCCCTGTTGTTCAGAAAGAGAACAACGTTGGAACAGCCATTGTTCTTTGAGTCCGTTGACAAGAGACGGTTTTCACCCTCCCCCCCTGTTGTTCAGAAAGAGAACGTTAGAACAGCCATTGTTCTTTGAGCCCGTTCGCCAAGAAATGGTTCTCATTGCCCCCCCCCTCCCTGTTGTTCAGAAGAGAACAACGTTAGAACAGCAATTGTTCTTCAAGCCCGTTCGCCAAGAAATGGTTCTCATTCCCAAGACGTCACGTCAGGGTAATTTAATCCCCCCCCCCCTTGGGCTGGAACTCACCAGCAGACCGAAGAGTCCTTCGCGTCACCTTCCTCTGCACAACAACTTGTAATTACGTAAGCTGAGCATTACCTTTAATTATCTAACCTTTCCTCAACCCTACCCTGTGCTTTAAATGGTTTAGCGAACCATTCCACCCCCTTTAATTTTTATTTGTTTACCATTTTGAATCTCCCCAAATCTCAATCCTCGGATTAGTCAGATATTCCTACGACCCTTTCCATTCTCCGTTTATGTAAACATTTAACGTTTTGTGTGTTGTTGATAGTTTAATTAATAAAACTCTATTTTATTAATGATAGCCATATTATTATCCTTGAGCCCAGTTCCCTTTCTTAAGCATATTGAAGATAAATAACCTCGGTCAATCAGATTTACCACGCACTCGAAATATAAGAATAATTTCCTCAACGAATAGTTATATATGGTATATCGTCGAGAGTCTATTCTACGACAATATATATATATATATATATATATATATATATATATATATATATATATATATATATATATATATATATATATATATATATATATATATATATATTGTCTAGGGTTAGTGAGTGGGTAATTCCAGTCCCACTTCCTTGGCATATATTTTAATTCCGCACCAAGGTAAAGTGGGGTAAAGTGTAGCCAATACACCTACCGTAGCCACTTCCGGGGAATAAGAATAACCCCGGTTCTTTCATTTTTATCAAAATTAAGATAATGATCCCCTAAGTGTGTTTTTACTCAGTAAAAGCCAGTCATGGGTGGACTTATGTAATATTGAGAATTGAGCCGAGTAGATTGCTTATCAATTGCCAAAGGATCGTCCAAAATAGTTAAAACATACAAATACAAAAATAAACTTTAATATACATAAATTGGAATATGAAATAGCATATATATGTATAAATAGGATTAATCTTTGCACTGAATTGGTAAGTCTATATAATATCGTGGGGATTACACTTGAAATCTACTTAATAGGATGCTTGCGTCTTAATTGCACCCTACAGAATGAATTAAATAATGTCACGGAATTAAGCACTGAATTAATCACTTGTAATACTCGAGGTTATGAGCTTGGGATGGAAATTCTAGTTAACGATTAAACTTGTGAAGTTAGGGGAGGGAATAATTAACTTTAACGATACCTTTCAGCTCGTAAGTATTTTGAGAATGACAGTGAATGTCTTCTGATGATGACGATGTCCGCACTTAGCCCGGTCGTCCGAGGTTACCGAATGTGGGGGTAATCCTAGACCGGTGTCCTGATATAATGATCCTAGGCCGGATCGCGAAGGCGAGTCAAACTGTGACTCAAATCGGAATTCTTCTCCTCGAAGTGTCCGTTCCGATTATTGGCACCTAGAATGGGTAGGCAAAAATGATTACCTAGCTGCGTCTAGGGTAATCCGCAGAGGGAGGTCCTGTGTAACCTACCCCTGACTCTGAAGAGAGGACGGGGGTCTGCGAGAAGTTTAGCACCTACAAGTACCGTTACGGCAACAGTAAATTCCCCAAAGTTTCTTCCTTGCAACGGGCGAACTGTTTCCTTTGTGGGACTAGCTCCACACACAACGTAGGTCCAAGATCTTCTGCCCGACTCCAGGGAGAATTTTCCCTTTTATTTCCATCAAGAGCAAAATCGAGAGAGAGCACCGGATTCTCATAAAATTCTTATTGTCACATGAAAAGACCTTTCGTCTGCCGCCAGGATATGCCAAACATTCACACCTCGGTGCCATCCGAGCTTTCCTCGTCTCAAGTCGCAGGTTTATGACGGCGCGAAGAAACTCGGGCCTTCGTCGGCTGGCAGGTGTCTTTTGAGGTAGACATTTTCCTGTGTGGCCGGCCGCGAATTTGGTTATCCCGAAGGCGCGAAAAGGGGTGAAGGGGATTCGATGCGAAAAGGCGAATTTGGAATAAGGGGGGGGGGGGGGACACGCAGCTGTGTCGGTATATTTATGTATGTACTAATGCATGGAGATATTTAGACTTTGACATAGATATATATATATATATATATATATATATATATATATATATATATATATATATATATATATATATATATATATATATATATTTATTAGTTTCTTCTAAATATTTTGTTTCGTGTTTCCCTATGCTTTAATCCTTATATTTAAGGCATTCATGCCTTTATTTTATATTTTATGATTGCTTGATTTTCTTCTTATTATTTTTTATAATTTTTTTCACTGAGTTGGTGTGCACTCAAGTTAGATTGCACGTTCCCTTTGCCGTAGGTGGAGCCACTGCTTGGAAACCGCTCGCCTGTATAGTTTCAGTTTGAGATTGTTAGCATCTTACTTGTCTCTATGTGTTTCTCCTCTATTTTATTCCATTCGTCTTTTGCCCTTTTTTTCTAGGATTATATTAATTGGATCTATTCCGGCTATTTTTATAATGTCTCGTATCTTTTTTCTTTCACTTCTTTTCATGTTCGTTATTTTTTAAATCGCTTTATTCTGTACCTTTGGCAGTTTTATTTTATTGATCTTTGAAATCGTGTGCATTGGGACCGGTGGGTATGTTCAGACCGATTAGATGAACGCTTTATAAATCGTTTTTTTTTTAAGTTTTCGGTTCATGTTACCCAGAATGGTTTACAATTTTATGCCCAATTTGGCTTTGAATACCCTTGCATTTGTGTGCGCGTGATAGCCTCTTGATCCAATGTGGAAGTCCCAATGCACTTCCCTCCGTCGCGTAGTCGTAGTTAACGCCATCGACGGTGAAGCGGTCCTTCTTGTTCCTTAACATCGGCATCAATTGTGCCAACCGTTCCTTTTCAGTCGTGGGCGAGATCCAATGACCAGATAACGGAATTGACATAAACATCAGAATACTATTTGCCCACAAAGGGAAAAAGGGGGTCATCCTATGGCATTGTGAGGATCTCGATGTTTACCAGATCTAGGAATTAATTTGACTCTAAATACCTTAAATTGACTCCTTATTTTTCTCCCGCGCAAATTGACCTCTTATGGAAAGAGAAAAATTGCGTGGTCTTCCGCCCCTTATCTTCCATAATAGTTTTCTCTTTTGGTTACCAAAACTATGTCTTACATTTTCACTTCAACCAACCATCACCCATTTCCCTACAAACCTCTTGTCTAAAACCCAGAGAAGCCCATATTTGTTTTTAATTTCTTTTAATACCTAAATAATTCCCTCTCTCCGAATCGCCTTAAAATTGGCGATAGCGGCCAAGTTTCCTCATCCGTAGATTCTCCGCAATAATGTCCTAAATCCCACCTCCAATGGCTATCATACTTTCACCTTCTTACAATACTCCCCTTCAATCGATGACTGTTTTCATCTAACACAAAAAATATCCATTTCTGCCTTTCAGTTCCATGTTTTTGTTTGATTTTTTTTTTTACATGAGTTTAGCTTCAGGCCCCGGGGTACATAAACATGCCTTTTAACTGGTTTTCCTTTTTTGTGTAAGTGTTATAATTGTCTTTGTTTGTATATTATTAAATTTTCATTTAATTTGTTTTTTTTTTCAGCGGTTTTCCTCTGCGGTTCCCGGATGAGCGAAGAGCAGGTAACACAAAAAAGCACATCATCAGCTGTGATAATTTGGGCCGCTGAAGAGACGGTTTCCTTAACCGAATAAACCTCTTTGGTGAAAGAGAGACAAAAAATGTTCTCAAATCGATTCTATATTTAGCAACAGAATGGGTAATATGTTTCGTAAGGCGCTTTTCAAGGCTGTCGGACTTTACAGAATGCCATAAGGAAACTAACATACCCTATTCTAGATTAGGTTGCTTAGGCTAGGTTACAAGGAGTTACAAGGAAAGCAAGTACCTTAAAAGACCTTTCGGTCCATGCCGTGAAGGTACTTGTGAACTTCCTATCTTAATATATACACACAAAAATACCTATGAGCTGGAAACGAATGGACAGTAAAGTTGAAGGCTCTCCCCGTCCCCCTCTCCTACCCTCCACGCGGGTACGGAAAACTGAAACAAACCTGGTTCAGTTGAAATATAAACCTCAACCAGGAATTTTGACAGTCAAGTTTTTAAAACCTGCCCGGTTAAACATTAATAATATCAAAATTATCATTAAACACATCAACATTGATATAAAAAAATCATAATCATACAGATTCTTTACAGAATATTTATTTTACGTTCTGATATTTGCATTTCGTCCTTCAATTTTTATACATTTAGCAGGCAATGGCTTCGCTACTAAGATAAAAATTTAAAATCTAAAAAAAAGCTGCCATGGTTAAATTTTTATAAATTTTCTGAACTTCGCTAATTATAATAATTTTAAAAAGAAACTTCTAAATAAAGTTCTCCCCTTTCAAAATGTTACGTTGCTAAAATATAGCTATAGAAGAAGATATATAAAAATACATTTTCTGAACTTCACCATTTGTAATTCTTTCGGTTTTAAAAATTTCACAAAATTTCGATACTTATATTTATTTCTGAACTTCACCATTTTGTTTTTTGATATTATAAAAGAATTATTAGAAATAACTTTGAGAAAAAAAGCATAAGTCATAACCAAACTAAGATGATATTATTATTCAAATACTCAAAAAAATCCCCTTCTTAAATTATAGTTAGTGATGATGATGATGATGATGATTATGATCTATATTGATTCTAGTTTTTTTCGATCCTGAGAATCTTGTCATTATACTTATTTCTATTTATATACATATTAATTAATATCATTATATTTTTATTTAATAGCTGAGTGTATGTATGGTTGTGTCTAGTTTTTTCTTAAAAGTATCTATATTTCTGCTGGATATTACATTTCTTGGCAGCCTATTCCAAAGGTTAACAATTTTATATGAAAAGAAGTTAGCAGTTAGATAATATTTCTAAAACGCAAAGGTACTAGGTTCATCCCGTGGTTCCTTGTCTCATTGTCCTTTAGCTTGAACCATATTCCAGCTTCTACATTTTCAAACCTATTCAATATCTTAAAGGTTTCTATTAATTGGCCTCGCATTCTCCGCGTTCCCAGGCTGAAGAGATTTAGTCTTTTCAATCTTGTCTCATAATTGTTTTCTTAACGATGGTATTAATTTTGTTGCTCTTGCTTCTACTTTCTCAAGCCTTTCAATATCCTTCTTTAAATGTGGGGACCAGAATTGTGAACAATGTTCCAAATGTGGGCGAACTAATGCATTATAGAAATTTAGCACGATAGTTTCGTTTCTGCATTTAAATTGTCGCTTTATATATCCGAGGATCTTGGAAGCCTTTTTTTATAGGCTTTTATGCATTGAAGACTAAATTTAAGATCATTCTATATATTATATACTCCTAAATCTTTTTCAACTTTTGTTTCTGTTATTTTCGAGCTAAATAATGTGTATATAGCCTGTGAATTTCTGCATCCAATATGCATTATCTTACTCTTATCTAAGTTTATTGGCAGTTTCCATTATCTTGACTATTTTTCTATACGATTAATATCTTTCTGGAGATCATCTGCATCTACTTTACTAACTATCCCTTTTCCAAGTTTTGCGTCATCTGCAAAGTTTACTATTTTTGACATGAAACCTATGTCCAGATCGTTAATGTAAATTATGAATTTCAAGGGCCCAATATAGAACCCTAAGGAACACCACTCGACACTTTTGCCCAATGAGAGGCAAACCCATTGATTACTACTCTCTGGTATCTATTAGTAGGCCAATCTTCAATCTAGTCTCCTATTTTTCCTCTAGTTCCCAGTCACCTAAGTTTTGCCATCAGTAATTTGTGATGAACTTTATCGAAATCTTTCTGAAAATCTAGGTATATATGTAATATCAGTCGATTTTTTATCATATTGCTGAAATACATATTGGAAGAAGTCCAGCAAATTCGTTAGACAAGATTTATTACTTCTGAATCACTGTTGAGAATCTCTAAGCAATCCTTTTGAATCTAAATGAAATCCAATTTTCATGCTGATGAATGATTCTATAAGTTTTCCAACCACTGAAGTTAAACTAATCGGTCGATAATTTTTAACTTGTTCTCTGCAACCCCTTTTAAAGATGGGTGTTATATTTGCATATTTCCAGTCATTGGGGACAATTCCACTGTCTAATGATTTATTAAAAATATTTGCGAGATGCCTGCTAACAACATCCTTAACTTCTCTGGGATAAAACATGTCAGGTCCAGGTGATTTGTTCGCGTGCATTTTATTAATCAAATTACTAACATCTTCGGCAGTACAGCTAGCATATTCTAATGAGTCATTGCCTTTATATGTAATATTTAGTTCCGGTATATTATTGATTTCTTCATTAGTAAAAACAGTCATGAAGTAATTGTTCAATAAGCAAGCTATGTCATAATTAGTGAATTTTAAACTACCATCACTATCCCTCAGTGGTCCAATATTGTTCTTTATTGGCTTTCTATTGTTTACTAAGGCATAAAATTCCTTTGGATTTACTTTAAAATTCTGTGACACTCTTATCTCTTCTCTTTTGGATTTTTTAATTCTTCTTTTTATTTCTCGTCTTAGGTTATCATATTGTTCTGTTATCTGTTGGGTTGGCATGCCTTTTAGCATTCTATACGTATATTTCCTATTCTTTATCATGATTTTTATTTCTTTGGTTAACCACGTTGGATCTTGACTAGTAGAAGATTTTTTACTTTTAATGGGGACATATTTTGATTGTTTTTCCATAAAAATATTCTTAAAAGATATCCACGGATTTTTTACTTCTTCCTCATTTGTATCATATCCTAATAAGCTTACTTTCGTGGCTTCATAATTACCTTTGTTTATAACAAGTCTGTGTATATTGTTTATTCTTTCCCAGGTCGATAATAGGATATCAAACTCTATTAAATTGTGATCACTGTCCTCAAACTTTTCATCGACGCAAATATTTGAGATTAGGTTGCTCTCAGTAGACATTAGAAGGTCCAATATGTTGTGATCTCTTGTTGGTTTACTGACCCACTGTGGGAACCCTCCACTACGACCAGGAGAGGCTTATAATGGCCGCCCAAGATCAAGGCATAATTACAAATGCTTTTAAAAAGATGGCTGGTCTCAGTAATGACAACATCTGCAGGTTCTGCCGCACTGAAGTGGAGAGTATGAGCCACCTGACATCAAGTTGCAAGGTACTCTTGGGGGACGGCTACTAGACAACGCGACACGACGGTATGTGCAAGTTCCCCCACTGCACCATCTGTAAAAAAAACTGAACATCCAATATAGCAGCAAATCCTGGGAACATCTACCCGAGAGAACTGTGGGGAATGAGACGTAACCCATTCATTACGACCATGTAATCTCCACAGCCACCTACCTAGAAAACGCAGCTGTCAAGCTGGACATCGTAATATGGAACAAGACAGAGAAAGTGTTCCACCACCGGCCTCAGGCCAGAGCCAGCGCCAGCCCCTCACCCTGTAAGAGGCGCCCTACTGAGGGCGCGAGAGGCAAGAGCCGCCCAGGTGGTCCGCTACACATCAACAAACGAGCTGCTGGAGGTGCCGAGAACAGCACCCCTTCCGCGATGATCGCCGCCAGCGTCCAGCCGGGCGACGGGTGATGAGGACCGCCGCCACCCACTAGCAGCAGACAAGCCACGCGTGGGACACTCTGCCGCGTCTTGCCTGCACGCCGACACCGGCGGGCTCCCCGCTTTGTGTAATGTGTACACTTATGTTATGTTTATTTATATATTATTATGTCATATATTATTATTGGATTTGTATTATATCATGTATAAATGTACGCTATTGCACAATAAACCTATACATACATACAGAGAAAGTGGCAACCCTGGTTGAGGTTAGTGTCTCCAATGACTGCGGTGTGAACAGAGCCGAAAGAAAAAAGGTGACCAAGTACCGAATGATCAGGTATGACATGAAGAGAAACTGAAACCTCAGAGAGATCTCAATTATTCCAGTTAATATAGAAACCACTGGGCTCATGAAAAACAACTTCAAGAAATATCTGGCAAGTATACCTGGTGACCCAAGTGCGAGAGAAATCCAAACAATTGCACTTAAGGGGAGAGCTGGAATCTTGAAAAGAGCTCTCGGATGGATTCTCTAAAGCGGGTGAATGTTTGGCATTGGGAAAGATGCCCAATCACCAGCTAATACCGTAAAGAAAAGGTAAATGATCTAGTGATTAAGAAATTATCATCGATAAACTCCAGAAGTCTCTGCCCTTCTTGGTCCGCTTGTTTTATTAACCGGTTTATTTCGCTGCAATTGAAGCCTCCCATGACTACAGCCAGTTTCTTAGCGATTTGTTTTGTCAAAAAAGCATAGAGTTTCGCATTAAGATCCGGGGACTGGTGCGGTTTTCTGTATATTAAATAAATGCATAAACTTATTTAATCTAAATATAGCTTTACTCCTATTATTTCTAGGTTCGTATCCAAGGTAATTTCTGTTTGGAAAAGATATTCGCGTACATATAATAACACTCTTCCTCCTACTTTAGCTTTTCTATCTTTATTGAACATCTTGTAACCATCTAGTTCAAATTCACTCCTTAAATCTGTCGAGTTCAAATTTATCCATGATTCTGCAATTGAAATTATGTCGTACTTCTCTACAGCTACCATAGCTCTGAATTCTAACAATTTGTTTCTAATTGAACATTTAGAAGAATCGCTCTTATGGGTTTGTTGGACTCCCTTGAGGAAAATTCGTTTCCCGAAACCGGGATTGCTACATTAGATGGGGTTGTTTTATTTGTACAGATATTGCTTTTACGAGAACATTCAAAGAGGTTGAATACGTTGACGTTCAATAATTCTCCGTATTTTTTTTGGCCTCATCTTTACAAGACCCCTTGATTCATTTAACTGCAGATATATTAGTCAATTTATTTCTGCAATTAAATCAATTAAGTAATAAAGGATTTACTTAATTATACCTCAGGGGAGATCAACAATATGTGAACTGTATAGTGCGAAAGTTACAATACAACTGGCGATGATACCATTTGTTACAAACAATTACACCACCCCCTATATTAAAATTCTTCCAGATAAATCCGACACTCGTGAAATTACCCTAACTTAAATATTTTAATATCTGTATGATGCTTATTTCACGACAAGATACTGATAAATCCCTCCCATCCTCTGTATAAATCAATATCTTTGTTTTAATTGTGCGTTAACACGAGAAGATATGAAGCAGTTCCTTGGAAATATTTTCTCCTCGAGACTAGTTTCATAAATGCCCGACGGAAATCTTCAGTCTGAGAATAATAACAAAGCCAATCACTCCATAAACTAGTCTCCCTAATAGAATATTTCCGAGGAACTGCCTTTCATTTTGTAATCTAAAGAGTGTTCCATAAAGGGCGCCAAATTTGAATTGGGCGACCCTTTTGTGTTTTGAAGTTTGAAGGAATGCTTTTTGTAAAGTTTGTTATATCTCTTCACTCCTATAAATAGTTATTTGTTTGTTTTTCAGAATACCTGTGTGCAGTGCGTCATGGACCAGTTTACATCTGAGTAGCGAGTTCTCATCGTGAAGACATTTTACTAAAACGGAGAAAGTGCGACACAAACAGTTCGACCACTCACCATTTAGGGGAGAAATGAAGCATCCAATGACTCTACGGTTCGAAGACTAATGACGAAGTTCAAAACAACTGGGTTCAGTTGCAACGGCCAAATCGCCTTGGCGGAATTGTTTTTGTCGGACAGAGCAACAAATTGCTGTTGTGCGAGGCAGTGTCACTATGAGTCCGGGAAAATCGAATCACGAACGTTCGCAGCAGTTGGATATCCCAACCGCTTCATTCCATCGAATTCTCCATATGTGTGCGTACAAAATTCAAATTAGGCAGCATCTTCAGCCACCTGACCACGAGAGGCGGAAGCAATTTGCTGACTGGGTTGTGGAGAGACTTACAGCCGACGAAAATTTTGCAAAGAAATTCATCTTCACTGACGAGGTTCACTTTCACTTGAGTGGATTTGTCAATAAACAAAACTGCCGGATTTGGGGAAATGAAAATCCTCGAATAATGTAAGAGCGTGAAATGCATCCACTGAAAGCGATTATGTAGTGTTGTTTTGTGGCAGGTGGAGTGCTTGGACCTTTCTTCTTTGAAGATGATGAGGAAATAGAGTTAACATTAATGGAGAACGTTACCGAGACCTGATATCCACTCAGTTATGGCCAAACTTGTAAGATACGGAGATTAACTACCTCTTTTTTCAGCAGGATGGTGCGACCTGTCACACTTCGTGCCAAACGCTTGCATTAATCCTTGAAAAATTTCCGCAACCAAGAATGGCCACTAAAGTCCTGCGATCGTACCCCATGTGATTTTTTCTTATGGGGGTATGTGAGTTCACAGGTATACGCCAACAAACCACGCACAATTCCTGAACTCAAGGCTAAAATCAAGCGTGTGATTGGAGTAATCCAGCCACACATCTGTGGGAGAGTTATCGGAACTTTTAAAGACCGCATATTGTGTGCAGACTCAGTGCCGGTGGACATATGGCCGATATTGTGTTACAAACTTATACGGGAGACATAACTCATTAGAAATATGTAGAATATAACCATGTTTATAAAAATACGTTTTAATTATTCACTTTTCAAATTCGGCCGCCTTTATGGAACACCCTTTATAAGCTCGATAATAAACATAAGCATGTGATGTAAAAAATCTTCAACTCTAAAATTTATATTAGTTACTCCATCATATTTTAGTGATCGTAAAAATCGAAGAAAACGATACTCGCCGATAGAAATGAAAAGGAGACTTTGACAAAGTAGTTAATGCAATTAATAAAGTATAAACATGGATTACTTTTTCTTGTCTCAAAATTTGGTGCCTGCCTTGCTTGCATGAGCAGAACCCCTCCCGCTTTGACAGCAATCTTGTACGGATAATTAATAAAAGTGAATTTTTAGCGAACAAGTGAATAGCGTGACCCTACTTGTTAGTAGTAGCAGGATACTTCGGAATTCAGTGGACCACTTGCTTTTCAAAGTGATATACGGTTAAGGAAGAAATCTTCGCTCCTTTGTGGACACGGAGATCAAAACCCTCCCCGGCCCACCCGCTTGCCAGGAAAAAAAGTCATTTGAGGTAAAGTAAAAAAATTTTTTTGGACATTGAACCCTCTTTTTCTTTCTCACCTCTTTCCGTCTAGAAACAAAACAAAAAGTGAACACAGTGAACACTACAAACATAATAAACTGTAACGCATCGTAAGATGCACATATCATGAGAGAAACCCTACGAATTACTCTTCGGGTCCTCTCGGAGGGCCCGAAACCCGAACGTGAAAAGGTTTTTGAAACGGTTTATGGATCCCTACGAATTGCTTTAGTACGACTGGTAGACTTAAACAATGGTTACTCGGCTATCTGCGCGAGGGAGGCTGATTGTGAAGCCTTGACCTCCGGGAAAGCCGTTGAATGCCTTAAGAAAATCAACCTCAGACCGCAAACACCACCACAAATAAGGACCCACCGCAGTTTAATCTGCAGGCGCCTTGACCCCTGGGTAGGGAGCCACTCGGCTGACGAAATCAAAAGGGAAATTGAGAACAACCACGACTGGGCAAAAGTAGCGGAAGTCTTCAAATTTAAAACTTACACTCATGTTTTCAAAGTGGTATTCGAAGATACGGCTATGGCTCAGAAGGCAAAGGATAATGGACTGCTTCTCTTCAACGTGCGAGTTTGCCCAGAGCAGATGGAACGTGAGGAGTTTGTTGATTTGCAAATGTGCTTCAGGTGCTACAAATACAACAAACACACCACGTCCAACTGCCCTGAAAACAAAGACCTTAAATTGTGTTCCATTTGCGCCGGTCGTGACCATTTTTGGCGCGAATGCAAGAACAATACCACCAAATGTCTTAATTGCTCAGGCCCTCACCGGACCATGTCTATGGCATGTCCGATTAAAAAGCAGGAATTGAGCAATCAAAGCAAGCTTAAACGTGAATCGGAAGAGAATAAAGCTAACTCCACCTACGCTAAAGTAGCCAAAGCCGCCATCGCCGAATCAAACAGTCAAATTTAGAAACAATACCTACACATCGAAAATGAGCATTCCACGAAAATTATGTGCTGCATATATTATGCACACATACAAAATATAACACGCCCTGGTACTTTTGCCACAGAAGTTAATCGCATGCTCGTGAAAAACGGGCTTAGCGAGATGTGGTTCCCCGATAACCCCCCTTCAGAGGAGGTTATGAGAATAACCGTTGCTCCTCAGTGCCAAGAGAAGTGCCAGAAGATTCAGACCCCAAACACAGCCATCTCACGGGACCCCCGACTGAACAAACCAAAAGAAACACAAACACAAAAACAGGCGCCACTCACCCCCAAAAAATCCACACCACAAGAAACAAATACACACACCCCCACACCCATACCAACAAAAGAGGCAGTCCGACCCAAGGAGACCAGGTCCCCTAGGTCAAGGAAGATCTCAAAAACTCGCGGCCCACGGTCTACCTCCTCATCCTGAGGAAGGGAGCACCAGCTTAAGTACCACTCAAGAGGCTTTAACCTGAAATTGTACGCCCCTGAATCTGCCCCATTCCCAATTGAATTGGACTCCCGTGAAGTGTCGGAAGGTCTTAGGACCGGAAGATACAAATGGGAATGCTCCGACGAGGTACCGGAGCGACAGGTTGAGGAAGCCCTCTCTCAAAATAAGGTTAAGCTGGCCACGGACTGTTTTTACACAATCACCGACACTGAATTTAGGAAAAAAAGAAACGGCAGGGAGCGCACCCCGCCCAATACACCACACGGGGCTAAAGTAGATCGCGAATAAGCGTCTACTTTAACTCCATACACTAAAAGAACCTACATTACTCAAAATGACCAACAGACTAACAGTAATACAAATGAATGTTAATGGATGGGACGGAAAAGGTTCCATCTACGGCAACATTCTACGACAAAGTGACCCCGACATTATACTAATTAATGAACACGGAATGACTGAACATAAAGAAATTAAAATTTTTCAATACGACGTCATTAGCAAAAATCATAGTCAGGAACGGTATGACGGCTGCGCAATAGCCGTCAGAAAAGGTTTAAAGTACAAAAGACTACCCGACTTAGATGAATCTTACCTTGCCATTGAGGTAGGCACTACCCTGGGGGGTCTAGTCGTGGCCACGGGGTACCAACCCCCAAGACGCGGCTATGTACCCCTGCACAACCTTCTACAGGTCTTCAGCCATAAGAAAAATGCAATCTTTGCTGGAGATCTGAACGCAAGGTGTGCAGCGTCAGGGTATACTTCCTACAACAATGCAGGTAGAAACATTGAAGTCCTACTTGACAGAAATTACGGGACGAGAATCGGACCAGAATTCCCGACATATATTACAGGCTATGCAGCAACGAAACCTGATATTGTTTTATCCAGTATCAGGTTTCCATATAACTACTACATTGAACCAGGCCCCATTATTCCAAGTGACCACCAGGCAATTAAAATCACAATTAGCGTAAACCCCATTCAGATTGCAATCCCAGAACGCAAAAGCTATAAGCAGGCGGACTGGGAAAGCTACAAAAATTATCTTCTAAATTATACCCCAGACCCTTTAATTGACGCTAATTTATAAGAAATAGATGAAGAGCTGGATAAGATCACCGACCTCCTTATAAAAGCAGATAAAAATAGTATTCCCCGCATTAAATATAAAACCCTTCCAGCTCCTATTTGGATCCCCCCCATGAAAGCCCTGGCCCAAGAATATAGGGACCTGTCCGATGTAGTAGCGCTGACAGGCCCCAACCACAATATCCATAGACGCATAAGACAGATAAAAGACGAACTTCAGACACTCATTACAGACGAACAAATACAGGTATGGAACAGACTAATTGAGGGACTTGACATAGAGAGAGACTCACGGACCTTTTGGCAGACATACAGACGTTTAAAAGGACAACCCCCTCAAAAGAAAGTTGTACTCAAACATGACGATAAAGAAATTGACGAGAATACAGAGATTGAGGAAATTTTTAGGACATTCTGGTCCTCAATCTTTAAAATTACCCCCGAAGAAAACGACAACTATGACCTCGATTTCGAAAATAACATTATCCAACAACTAAACACACAAATACATAAAACCTCCCCTCATCACTGTGTGTCGCAGGAAAGAGCGATGGAGGGCTATGGGAGTAAAATAACTGCCCAAGAGCTCTCCATCGCACTAAAATCCTTTCGTCAAAGAGCACCGGGTACCACGGGGCTGACCAGGGAAAATTTCATTAAGGCCCCGCCTAATGTTCTGAGTGGGCTACTTAACATCATGAATGCCGCTCTGAACACAGGCTATTTTCCCGACCAGTGGAAAGTGGCCAAAATGATCTTCCTTCCCAAATCGGGAAAGCCCCCGGACTGCCCCGCAAACTTCCGTCCGATATCTCTCTTAGAATTTGCTGGCAAAGTCTTCGAGAAGATATTGGCAAACAGGGTCAACTCTTTTCTTGATGAAGCCAACCTGCATAACGAGCAACAGCACGGCTTCAGAAAGAAAAGAGGGACTGACACGGAACTAGCCGTTATTACGGAAAAGCTTGCAAAGATCAAGGCAAGTAAAAGGCATGCCGACCTGGTGCTCCGCGATGTCAGAAAAGCATTTGACAAGGTTTGGAAGAGAGGCTTGCAATTTAAGATCCTGCAAGTAGGCCTCGACCCCATTCTTGAAAGGATTCTATGCGACTATATAATGGAGAGGAGAGCGTATATACAGATCAAAGAGCACAAAGGCCCCGAGTTCGAGCTCGAATCTGGGGTCCCACAAGGGGGGTGTCTCTCCCCCCTTTTATACAACATATATACACGTGACTTACCACAACCTCTTTCCGAAGGTACGATATACGTTCAGTTCGCTGACGATATATCGCAAATTTGTACAGCCGCCTACGTTCACAGGGAATTTATGGCGAGAAATACGGCTAGGGAGATTTCCAACATCAACTCTTTCGAGAGAAAATGGAAGATTTCGACCAATGCCCCAAAATTCAAAATAATTCCCATGTTTCGCAAGACCTTCAACGATATACGGGTAGAGGGGGAGAGAATCCCCTACTGCTCAGAAGGGACGGTCCTGGGGCTCAAAATCACCACAGGGGGATACAAGTGTCATATCGAGCGGACAGTCGCGAATAGCAAGAGAGATTTGAGGGAGTTTTATAGGTTCATGGACCTTACTCGCTCAAATAAACTCAAGATATTCAATGCGTGCATTCGTTCGAGACTCTTGTACCCCCCGGTGCCGCTGAACGCGAGCGCCATGACCCACATTGCGAAACTACAAGTCATCCAGAACAAAGCGGTTCTCCTTATTACAAATACCCGAAGAAGAGAACATAAAAGACAAAGGGAGTTACACGACTCGGTTGGATTAACTCCGATCAATGTGGCGCTCCACGAGAGAGCTAAGAGGATATGGCAGGCCATTGGCGCCCGCTTGACCCCTGAATTCTCTCGTACACACTTAGAAATCGAAGCAGACCGACAAAAAAGACCTTTTAGAAGTAGTAAACTACAGACAGACAATGACGTAATCCCAAAATACACCAGACAGAACTGACAAAATACGAAGTAATTCGCAGGTTCCTTTAGAATATCCAATTCAAATTAAAAATCACTTGAAAAACGCAAAAATAAAGTAAATTTTCACTTTCACTTTTTCAAAATCATATTAATTAATTAATTAATAAATCAATACCCCTCAAAAACTTTTACTAAAGTCATAGCGGGAATAAAAACCCCGCCAAAAATAAAGGCTTGAATGCCTTAAGCAATCAACCGATCAGTAGGATCGTAACCATAATTAAATTAAACATGTTTAATTTAATTATATAAACTATGGATTGTAATTCATAGTTTATCAAAAAATACACGAAACAACCACAAAGAACACAACTAACCGTACATTGACAGAGCTACCCTTTCACCAGGGATCTTTTTATTCTTTCTCCTACACACTATCTATTCTTTAAACTCACCCTTTAACCACTTTACTCTCTTACTATTCTCTCTCTAATTCTACCTAATTTCATCTCTTATTTTGTCCAATGTCCAATGTCTCAAAATTTGGTCACATCAAGATTGAATATCAAACCGGGTACTGACAAAGTAAACAAGATGCCCTAAAAAAACCATAAGCATTCCGGTGTCTAATGGGAAACTTGCATATGGGTGTTTCTACTGTAGTTATTTAATAAAAAACACACAAAAACAAACCAACGAGGGCCTATTTTCTAGAAGTTTGTGAGAAAATGTGTCGTATAGAGCTCAAGTAGCGAAATATAAGTATTTGAGGTGTTTACAAAAAGAAGGAGGCACAATTCTCATGAACCTATCCAACCTCCCCAATGAAAGCAGGTCTAAAATAGAGCCCCAATACCCCCCCCCACCCCCTCTGACTGCTGATGGCTATTGGTTTTGGTCGAGTGGAAAGAGCGTCTTTCATTTGAGTGAAGTTACGTCCCATCGTGTGTGGTTAGTCGATAGATTGTTACCAGCGAGCTGTGGTTCAAATCTCACATTAAACAACAGGTCCTTACTCAATAACCATTGTGGTTGAATAACAAACAGATAAACAAAAGTTGTTTAAGTTTGTTGGTCTACTCTTTTGCTTCTCTCGCTTACCATCACTCATTTTTCCGCTGGCCTCATTATGTAGAATGAGAAATGATTTGCTATTGCAGATCAATTCTCTTTAGCCCTTTTCAGAATTCATATTCTCCTTATTCTATTTATATGTTGTAGTTAATATTTAGAGCACAGCCACATTGTTAATTGGAACCGTATCATATTGTATTATATATCATTTTGAAAGGGATATTTTTTCTGAAATAAAATATGATATGGATATTTTATATTACTCAATATTAAAGAAGAAAATATTATTGATTTAAATAGCATCCGGGGGCTGGGCTTATATGTCTGAATTTAAGAAACGAAATAAAAACATTGACGTTTTTGAATTTGAACCGAATGCTAGGTTTTCGAATAGTGAATACTACTAGCTGATTAAAAGTTGCAAGGGATGTGAGGGTGCAACCGCCACCATTTAACGGGGTATGGGGGCAAATCCCCCATTTTGAAATAATCACCTTAGGGTTTGAATGCAATACGGTTGCCAGACGCTGCTAAATGCTCCAATGAAATAAAATAACAATAACAATATAAAGGGTTATTTTTCGATTTATGCCGCCCTTGAATTACGTGGGTGCTTTGTTATTAATATCTGTATTAAAAAAAAAATACGCAAATGCTATATAGAGTATATCTAAAGGGTGTTCCATTAAGACAGATCGAAGTTAGCAGTAAATAAAACAGTGTTATTGGTGAAAAATTATTGATTTCACTATTGGATCATGTTATTTGAGTCATGGCAATTATGTGTGAAGAATAATATCGCTTAAATGTCTGCCAAGGCCTCGGCGGCACACCTCCACTCGATTGTCAAAGTTTTTGATGACGTCTCTGCATAGTTGCTTCCCAATCTCGCCAATATGCCTTATTATATAATACTTCAGCTGTTGAATTGTTGTTAGCTTGTTGGCATAGACCTTACTTTTGAGATGACCCCAAAGGAAGAAATCTAAAGGCGTCAAGTCACACGATCGTGGTGGCCAATTGACCTCGTTGTTTCGAGAGATGATGCGACCTGGGAACTTCTCATTCAATAAAGCCACTGTTGCATTGGTTGTGTGGCATGTGGCGCCGTCCTGTTGAAACCACAAATCTTCGACATCCATAGAATCCATAGAATTCAATTCAGGCCATAAAAAGTTGGCTATCATGGCACGGTATCGCTCGCCTGTCACCGTAACAGAATTCCCTGCATCATTTTCGAAGACATACGGCTCAATGATTCCGCTAGCAAAAAATGCACACCAAATAGTGATCTTTTGTGGATGCAGTGGCTTTTCAACAATCTTCCTGGGATTTTTATCAGCCCAAATGCGACAATTTTGCTTATTAACGAATCCACCAAGATGAAAATGGCTTCATCACTAAAGATGATTTTTTGCGAAAAATCATCATCGGCTTGTCTTTGCTCGTTCACACAATTGACGAATGTACGGCGCTTCAAATGGTCAACAATCTTCAGTTCTTGTGTCAATTGAATTTTGTAAGCGTGTAGAGACAAATCTTTTGTCAAAATTCGATGTAACGTTGTTGTGGGGAGGTTCAATTCCTGCGCACGATGACGAATAGAGGTGTCTGGATCTTCGGCCACATTCTCGCGCTCTGCAGCATTGTTTTCAGCTGAACGGCGTAAACGAGCACGCATTGGCGTTTTCATATCTGCCACCGACCCAGTTTGTTTGAATTTACGAACAATTTTCCCAATTACACCCTCGGTTGGTCGATTATGTTGACCAAAAAAATCGCGAAGTGCCCGAAATGCATTTCTGTTTGAACGTCCATTTTCGTAATAGGCTTCGATAACTTTAACACGTTGTTTGATTGTTAATCTTTCCATGGTTGAAATTGCCAAAGACTGAAGTTGTTAAATCTGAAAGAAAAAGAAAAAAATCATTAGACGCTTAAACTTAGCTCACATTTAAAATCGGTGAAAGTTATTGGAACACCCGTTATATAGTGTATATCTACGATATACATACACTATATAGCAGTGTCAGTACTTAAATGTGGGCAAATCTCTAATTATGATGTTATGACGAAAAATAGATTGGCTGCCATCTTCGAATTGAAAGAATCTAGTTAGTTTATTTTTTTTTATATAAAGTCTTCAAAAGAATCGATTACATAGGGGTTTATATAGTTTAGTTTTTTTTATTTTTGTAAAACACTCTAAATATTTATTTTTTAATTAACATGCTAGTATAGTGGTTAACGCGCTTGCCTGGCAATCGTTGGGTCGGCAGTTCGAATTTGCGTCCGGAGTCTTTAAAAAGCTGACACTATTTACTAGAGAGGTTACCTCCGTGGCTGGGCTCACGGTGGAAACAGGTAGGTAGAGCTAGTAGCCATGGTAGACAGTTCAGCTGAGAGAAGGATAACTCTGAACAATGATGAGCCGGGTTTCAAAGGCTGAACATCCTCCTACGCGGGTTTCTACTGTGATAACTGTGAATTGTGTACATATGGGTGCGAACGGATTACGTAACACGCTATAAACAAATAGAGGCTTAACGAGATTTGGCAATCGCGCCTTTGAATTCGAAACTAAGGATAGAGTTTTTCGAATTAGGAGGATTTTTTTTAATTTGCGGGGGTTGGTGGGTACAACCGCCACAATTAAGTGGGAGGTATGGGGGGTTAAGTCCCCCATTTCTAAATTAAGTTAAAAATTATGTATAATAAGATATGATGCGACTGCAATAGCCTATCACCTCCCTCCACCCCACCACAAAAAACTTTTTTTTAATTTGCCCCCCCAAAAAATATTGTCTAACTTAGAAAACAACTTTTTTAAACACAAACGCATATATACTCGTATATATATATATATATATATATATATATATATATATATATATATATATATATATATATATATATATATATATATATATATATATATATAATATTAGGGTGGTTCTTTTTGTATGTTATCTTTTTTTTTACGAAATATCAACCTCTCACCCTCTCATTTATTTCTCTATTGGTAGTAATTAATATATGCAAAATATCAGCCTGATATATTATTATTTAGGGTGTGCTCAATGCAGATGTGTTTTTTATGCCTTGCCACGGATGAAAAAAAAGCGCGGGTTTTGGTCATTCTGTTGTATGTATAAAATAGTCTATATTTGGCTTATTTATTGATAAAATCAGAGCTGCTTTTTCTGTGAGAGGGAGAAAGTGGCATACTGCATCATCCGAGGAGCACATGTGCTTTTAAATACATTGGAAATTTCAGCCTTGCCATATATCCGCGGGTTTTGGCGGTTTTTCAAATATTTGGCAACTCTGAGTTCCAGAGCTGTGATTTGAAAGTTATAAGGTAAGGCTTTTACGCACCTTTACACAGTATACTACTCATACAGTTTTGAAAAAATATCTTATTTATGACAATCTTGCAGATGGTCAATTTGGCACATTAGGTGCGACATTTTATAACATTTAGTCATAAGAAAAAATCCACTAATCCAACTAGCTTCAACATACAGCAATTACTGTAGTGGATGGGAAGTGTCTGCTGTGAAGTATATCTTCAGCAGGGCCGTGTTTATTCAGCTGTAACTTTTGGTATAAAAAATTAATATTTTTATGGGATTTATGATATATAAAATATTTGACATGGCTCACATTTGTTCACAATGTCCTACTAGATATAACCAGAAACATTTTTTAACTCTACCCAAAGCTGTTTCACACAACAATTTGGACAAAGTATAATGTTTTAATAGACTTTTTAATTATGAGAGGTTAAAAGTCAAATTTTGCCAGGCGTCGTCCCTATCAGGTTAAATCATAAACACTTGTCGTTTCCAGATATAAGATGACTACTTTGCGGAAACAGGACAACGTATATTTGTTGGGAAACAAGAAGGAGTCTCTGTCGGGCTGCAAGCTTCCATTCAAAGGCGACGTACTCCGAGTATATCTGCATCGCATGGGCGAAAAGGGAATGATGAAGCATGAAGCAGCAGTGCAGACTATGAAGGAGGTCGAAAGCTTTTGGGTAAAGGCCTGCATTCCCATTCGGCCTTTTCACTATGCTGTGACAGAATTGGAAGCCTTGAAGAAGAATAAGGGGCGAAGGAGTGAAACAAGGAAAGAAGAGAAATTTTGCGACAGCTTGAATGATTTTTACGACATGGCCCAGAAAGATGCACTAAAGATGATAAAGATCATAGAGGATAAAGCATTTCTGAAGGCACAGCATGATAAGGGGAGGCGAGGAAGCATGATAGGAGTTGACATTAAGCTGTCAATGAAGGAAAGGGAGAAATCAAAACAAGAAGAGAGGAAGCTACGGAGGATTGCAAAGCAGCAGGACGAAGCTTGTCAGTATGAGGGAGAATTGTCACCCTGGATTACTCTTCCTGTAGCTCCTCAGCCGGAGAAAGTGAGACAGAAGGAGCCACTGCAGAAGCAGGGCCAAGTACCGCAGGGAAGCGTGAAAGAGGAAAGTAGAACATTCTGAGTCCAGACGTCATTTCAGCCCTGGATCAAACCAATACCAGTGATCGTCACGCAGTACACACTCTCTCTGCTGTGCTCCATGCTTCTGGTCAACTGCTTGACGAGTTCATAGTCACCCGATGTTCCATCCTCCGTGCTCGTCAGCAACACCGTAAGGATCGCTCTGCAGATCTCAAGCAGGAATTTTCTTACGAACAGCCTTCAACACTTCAATGGGACGGAAAACTTGTGGCTGAACTAACAGGAGAGATCTCTCGCATAAAACAAACCCTCGTGAACAACGGTGCCCCGAACAGCGTGTTTTTTAAAATAACTTCAATCATTTTTAAGAAGGCAATTCACAAACAAGGATCAAACGGAAAGTAACCAGGAAGGAGTAAATATCATCAAACTGTACTATAGAAATCAAATGTCATCGGCCTACAAAATAGGCAAAAAAAAACATGAAGGAGATTGTTAACCGTAACATCAAAGTTAAGAAGCAAATGGACAAGATTCAGATGATTATATATAATAAAACGGCAAAAGTTAACAATCTCATTATGAAAAACATCTGCCAAAACTCCTCGATCCTGAAATCTACGAACATAGTTTACGAGTTTACCTGCCCGAATGAAGACTGTAAGTTTCAAAACAACTCAAAATATGTTGGTATGACTACCACCACACATTCGAGATGTTTGACAATGCATCTGCAACATAGAGCCCCCTAAAACCATATGGAGACCGTGAATAAAATCAGCTTAACCAGGGACATATTGGTTAATAACACAACGATCAAAAGAAAGGAAGTCTATAAAGCTAGATTAAACACCTTAGAAGCCATCATAATTAACGAAGAAAGGCCAGCCATCAACATCTAGACTACAGGCTGGAATCGAACTTTAAAGTTGTTTTAAAATTCCGCTTACACAGGAGTGGCCTGTTCCCTTGACATAACGTTTAAGAAAGAGGAATAAATATCCCCTAAAATCCGTTCTCTTTTCTTTTCGACAGCCGAATATTCGATTCATACGCTCTGCTGACTACCTACGGATAAAACATTTTTACTTGCTTAGTAACGGACTCCTAACATCGCCTACATAGAAAAGAGACTATTCTGGAAGTCTTTTGGTGAATTTCGCTTCATCCTTCAAAAAGAGAGATTACTACATATTTTTCACCGAGGATTTATAATTAAATGAGGATTTAAGCACCTCACTGCTCCTGTCCATCGCCCTGCGTGGGAACCTGCTCGGATGTCTGCCATTCATTGATTTCGTCTTAACTAGGCTGACCACTTGGACTGACATAATTAAGGGCTTATGTGAAAAGTGGTTTGAGGACTAGCCCTCAGTGGAAGCATAAGTCAGAAATTATCTCGAAACTGGAGCATATCTGCAAGTCCCGAAGGGAAGAGAGATCCTCATCGCCCGGGAGACCAGGCCAGTATCATAGAGGGAAGTAACACCCGTCTCTATGAAGTTGGATGCAGTTATGGCACAAGTACTCGAGTCTGGGTGGCAAAACTTTAGCGGCCGTTGATTTGACCGCTACTGCATCAAGTTCACCATAATTCATCCCTTTTGAGGTTCCCATTCGAGATCCATCGCATTAATCGATCACACATCATCCTGGCAGCAACCGAGCGGGGAACCAACTGGAAAATGGACGGGAGCGATTTCACTGACGTTTTGGAACTTTGACTAACCACTACCGCCTTTACCACCTACTCACATTCTTTTTCACTCACGAAATACAAAAATAATTATACATTGGTTACAGAGGACAAGAAAAAAAGAAGAGGACATAGTAGGGGACGAAGAAGACCATGGAGTCCCTCACTAGGAGGGTCCCGCTCAGGACCATACAAGTAGAAAAGACCCCAGAAAACAGGAAGCTATGTGAAACCCTCTATCTCGAAAACAAGGTGGCCCTAGTGAAATTGATTGAAGTTTCATCAGGTTTGATTGCCATCTGTGCAGAGACCAAAGATGTGGACCGGCTCCTGTCTGAAGAAGGAGCTACCACATTAAAACACATCGGACTCGAAGCAAAGACCGCCCCCCCCTCAACACACGCACAAGTAGCAGGGAACCGCAGTGTCATTTACCGTAAAGTGGAGAGTTGGGTCGGTGAAAACTCAACCGAAGATCTGTAAGAGAAGATTATGAGGACAACTCGTGGGCGAAAGTTCGGGATATAATCAAATTCCGCGAACACACCAACGTGTTCAAAATAACGTTCCCCACCACCGACATGGCCAGGAAAGCGACGACGGACGGGATCTTGGTTTTTAACATAAGAATTCCAGGAAAGAACATACAACAGGAGAGGTTTAATAGCATACAGATGTGCTTTGTATGTATGCTATAAACTAGAAGAACACACAACAAAGACATGTCTGTACAAGAACAAATAGTGGTGAAGTGAATGCGCCACACAAGGACATCGGTTAGATAAGTGCTAGATCACTAAGAAGAGATGTCTCAACTGTAAAGGGGAACACAGGACTATAGCCCAAAACTGCTCTAAGCGCTTATATATAATCAAAAGGAAGGAAGAAGAAGAGAAGAAAGTTAAGGAGATAATCTTCGCGAACGCCGCCAAAAAGAATGGGGAAGTACAGACTGCACTTGCACAGATGAACATCACAGGAGATCTGGGTGCAAAGATTATGATCTGCATTACTCCCGCAAATGTGGCTAATGCAGTGAAGCCTGGCTGTTACAACCAGGTCCTCAATGCACTCTTAAAGTCAAACAATCTCCCCTTAGTGATCATGCCTGCAGACCCTGAATGCTCCAATGTATTCAAGGAATCAGTCATAAGAAACAACACTGTGAAATCTTGATTGGAGGAGATCATCGCATCTCGCCCATCGGAGGAGGGATCTTCCTCTTCAGAAAACAAAGAGGGCCCCTGCATCTGTAGACGAGCTACGAAGAGCAGGTATGAAAACCCCAAGGCCCCCACCCGAAGAAGAAAAACCCTGGGCACAGTAAATTCGCCCAGCCAGCCCCCAAGAAGAAAAAGAAGAATAAGAACAAGGATAGGTAAAAATCAATTCACTATGTTATAGAACGCACTGAATATACTGGAAATTAATACCAACAGCTGGACGAGGAAAAGGACTCTTTACAGGAATGTATTCAGAGAAATTGATGCAGACATCATCTTAATTTCGGAACACGGGATCGACATGCGTAGTGCAGAAATGAAAATCTGGAACTACGATGTGTTGGTCACGAATTATTGGCAGGAGCGGTTCGACGGTGTTGCTATTGCAATAAATAAAGGGATTAAATACAAGCAAATAAGAAATCTAGAAGAATCCTATCCCACGATTGAGATCGAACTCGAAATAGGAAAGTTGGTCATTGCTACCGGATATCAACCGCCAAGGAGAGACGTGTTACCAATTCACACTCTTGCTGGCGTATTTAGCAGAAGAGCCCCCACTATATTAATGGGGGATCTGAACGTCAGATGCCGAGAATCTGGTTACAGGACCTTAAACGGTATAGGAAGTAACCTGGACCTATTGCTGGACAGAAATATTGCCCAGTGAATAGGCCTCGACTTCTTCACCTTTGTGAGAGGTGGAAGTGCCACAAAACCAGACATCTGTCTGGCGAATCGTCAACTGCCATTCAATTACTACATGGAACCAGTGCAGGTACCATGCAGTGACCATATAGGGATGCTACTCACTATTTACAGGAACCTTATACAAGTTCAAGCTGTAGTTAGAAAGAACTACAGAAGAGCAGACAAGACACGGTAGACGCGCCTCCTCGAGGCTTACGATCCGCCCAACTTGGACGAGGCAATTCTCGAGGAGATTGACGAGGCACTTGACGACCTCAATAACCATCCCATCAACGCAGATAACGCTTGTATGCCTAAATCCGAGTATAGAACCATCTCTACCTATAGATGGACCGAATACATGAATGATTTATACCGTGAGCTGAAATTATTGCATGAGATCAACATCAGGAATGCATCAGTTCACTTAATGCAACGAAGTAAAGAAATCAAAGAGAACTCAACCAGTTGATTCTCGAATAATAATGGAGACGATGAGATAATGCGATCGATAGCCTCGATCACGAAGCAACTCCCAAAGAATTTTGGAAAAAGATCAGAAGTCTCAAAGGATCGACTGGGAAGAAGAAGATCGAACTACAAAAAGAAGACGGAAACATTCCGAAGTTATTAGAAAAAAATCTTTAGTATAACTGAGGATGAAAACGAAGAGTATAGCCTAGAGTTTGAAAGCAACATCATAGACGAGCTTAAAGACCAAATACACAATATGCACCTTCACCACGAGATGGATAGACAGCGCGACGGAGACGCCGAGATTACGGAAGAAGAACTCGGCGCGCTCCGCTCATTCCGTCAAAAAGCCCCAGGACAATCGGGCTTACCAAGTTAAACTTTGAAAAGGCACCAGCCAATGTCATCGAAGGGATGAGAAAGATATTTAACTTCTGTCTGAACACGGATACTTTGCCAAAGCTTATAGAACGGCCAAGATGATTTTCTTGCCTAAGCACGGAAAAGACCCAATGTTGAAGGAGAGCTACTGGCCAATTTCAAATCTAGAATTTGGAAGGAAGCTCTTCAAGAAAATCCTCAACCGAAGACTGGTGGCTAACCTGGAGAAGAACTTCCTCTTCAGCCCACATCAATTCGGGTTTAGGAGGAGGCGAAGTACGGAGATGGCGATTAATGTCATCACGGAAAAGCTAGCCCAAGCAAAACGGGAAAGAAGTACGTGAACATTGTTTGTCAGGATGTATCAAAAGCGTTTGATAAGGTGCGGCAACGGTGAAAGCACTACAAGATCTTACGCCTGGACCTAAGTGAAAACTTAGAAAGAACTCTCTGTGACTATGTCATGGAGAGAGCGGCGTATATCAGTTTAGTGTGCGTAGACGGACCAAAGTTTCCGCTCCCTGCGGGTATCTACTTGATTTACACCGCTGATGTTGTAGCGCCTGTAAGTCCCACTTGCCTCAACATTCAATTCGCAGATGATTTAACCCAGATAATCACTTGTCCATGGAGGAATGCGCCTTGGCAAGCTCGTAAGACAGCAACAGAAATTGAAAACCTTAACACCTACGAGGCCCGTTGGAAAATCCACACGAATCAGGAATAGGCAGGAGACTACTTTACGATGTCAGAGTAGGAGATAGATGCTATCCCTACACCACGGAGTGCAATGTACTCGGAATGAAGATTACCTAAATCGGGTACAAGAAGCCCATCAAAGAAAAAATCACCAAGGCCACAACTGATGTCAAAACTCTATACATGTTCAGAAATCTCCATGAAAACAACAAGAAAAAGATCTACAATGCACTTGTAAGGTCGACGCTGCTATACCCCGCTTCCGCCTTCTTGTGTGTCTCGAAGACATAAAAGAGGAAACTACACGTGGTGTAGAACAAATGTATGCACCTAATTACAGGTACATACAGGCAAGAAAGAAGACGCCAGGAAGAGCAGCACCGAGAGTCCCGTTAACGTTGTCATAGAAGAACGGACAAGGAATATGCAGGAACTGGTTAATCAAGAATTGAATGAAAATATCGTCCAAATTATTAACAAAAACATATGAGGTATAAGTCGCGTCAGATTTCCGGAATCCGCTGTGCTTTTAGCTGGCGGAGCAGAAGTGCCGTTCTACGCATGAGGAAAAGGAATGTTTTTTACCCAAGCCAAGAAAACAGACCAAGAAAAGAATACCTAATTATGTAACCTCACCGATTTCTAGAAGAATTCACCGATGAAGACTCAACTATAACGAAGAAGTTATCAAAGGATAAAACAAAAGACACGATTTACACTCACTACAGGATATACAAAAAAAAAAACAAAGACACTAAGCATAACACTAAAGTCATTAAAGTAATTTATTATTACAACAGCAAATGCTCATAACATATCCAAGAACATTAATTTTTTGAAGGCTAATGGCTTGAACGCCATAATAATAATATAAACTATCCCAAAGACAACAAAGGCACTACAAAACAATAAAATATTTAAAAGCGATAGGCCTGATCATGAAGCACTTAGCATCTCTTTGCACCCTACCACACTTCTTTCTATTTTCACCACTTGTCTATTTTCAGCTATCTGACCCATTTACATAGTTCATAGTTTTTTTTTCGTGACTTATCGGATTTCTTGGGCATAAGTGAGCAACCGGCCAAGGCCGAAAAGGTCTGTCCAAAATCTGCCAGAAAAAGCCTCCATAATCGCTCCGTCTCGACGACGAGGAAGCTTCAAGAAATAGAAGAAGAAAGAGAAGCCACAAGAGAGATTATACCCTATTACTCATACATCATTTTACCCCTTTTCAGGGGAAGGAAAATAAAAGAATAACGAGCCCAACCTCCCCCAATAAGTCCTGGAAGGTGATAGCGCCTTTAGGGCATTGTCCGGTCAATGGGAAGCAAAAGGCCATTCCCGTAAGGGTCTTCTCTTCGAAGAGGGACTTCGCGTCTCCTCCGAGCTAGGCCTAGAAGGCATATCCCTTCAATGGAATTGTAGCGGACTCCGGGCCAACTGGGAGGAGTTGCGGAGGCTCGTCTACTCCCGTCCCCCTTAGCTATCTTTTTGCAGGATACCATGCTGTAAGTATGCCCCCTGCTGACCGTCCCCGGGTATAAGGGTTTTGCGACCCCACCAGCACAAGATGGCGGGCGGGCGAGAGGATGTGCAATTTACAGCCGGCATGATCTCTAAGTTCTTCGCTTTGCTTTAGATACCTCCTTTCAGGCAATAGCTATGCAGCTGCACCTAGATAGGAGGTATACTGTTATTTCCACGTACATTCCACTGTCAGCCGACTTCGACACGGGGGACTTCCGCCGCGTCGTGGCACGGTTGCCGAGGCCCTTTCTCTTGCTCGGAGATCTAAACGGTAGACACCTCCTCTTGGGAGACTACTTGAATAATCCCCGAGGTCAAGTCCTTGTCGACCTGAATGTGGGTGAATTTAAGCATCACTGCCCGAAAACAGCTTTATTTTCCTGTCTTGATCTATCTTTGTGCTCTCCGGATGCACAGCTTGATTTTGATGACCTCCATGGTAATGGTCACTTTCCCATTCAAATATCATTTTCTGGGCCGCTGCCGCCTGAGGGCTCACCTCGGTGGTGCTTGGTGCCGGCGTGGTGGCTGGCATTTCAGGAAATGACTTAATTTTCTGTGAGTCGAGGAGTTTAGGTCGATAGATGAGGCTGTTGAGTTCTTCCCGGCAACTTCATCGCCACGGGTCTGACTACTATTCCCAGAACCTCTGGCCACTTGGCACGCCAACCACTCCCGTGATGGTCGGCCGAGTGAGAGACGGCCCTAAAACAGAAGCGTCATACCTACATGTGCTATAAGCGCCGTCCAAACGACTTAACTGGGGTTAATTTCGTCGGGTTAGGGCTAGGTTCCGGTATATTTTGAAGCACGCCCGCCGCTCTTTTTGGCGGGCATACGTGTCTTCACTTAATGGGAAGACTCCTCTTGCAGAGGTGTGGAGGCGAGTCAAAAGGATTCGGGGCAAGTTCTCGCAAGACTCCCCCTCCCGTTCTCCAGGAGAATGGGAACGCAATCTCGGTCCCCGCGTCCGTGGCGGAATCCTTCGCGACCGCTTTCTTTGCATACTCTAGCCTGGCTGCTGCTCCACCAGCATTCAATGCGCGTCTTGATTTCGCGGAAGGCCGCCTGCTGAACTTTACCTCCATAGACGAAGAACCCTTCAACGACAGGTTTACTCGGAGTGAGCTAGGTTCCGCTCTTGCTTCATTCGCGGACACCGTCCATGGTCCGGACGATGTCTCGAACGCTATACTTCGGCACCTGGGTGAGCGAGGCATGACCTTTCTGTTAGATTTGTTCAACATGATTTGGGTAGAGGGTCTCCTCCCAGGTTCCTGGCGAATCGCCACTGTGCTCGCCTTTCGCAAACAGGGGAGCGATCATTCTACCCCGGCCGTTTTCCGCCCAATCTCTCTAACCTCTTGCGTGTACAAGTTGATGGAGAAATTGGTGAATGTTAGATTAACCTCTTTTTTATGGACAGCCGAGGCCATCTGTCTTTTGCAGAGTGCGGATTCCGCAAGTTCGACTCCACGTCGGATGCTCTGCTTCGAATGGGAAA
Organism: Ceratothoa steindachneri; assembly: GCA_963969495.1. NCBI lineage: Eukaryota > Metazoa > Arthropoda > Malacostraca > Isopoda > Cymothoidae > Ceratothoa > Ceratothoa steindachneri. The sequence goes on from OZ018325.1 coordinate 27,684,584, forward strand.
TGCCGTCTGCGAGGCCTTCCTTCGTAGACAGCACTACGCCACGGTGTTTTTTGATATGGAGAAGGCGTATGATACCGCATAGCGATACGGTATCATGGAGACTATCCACACGATGGGGGCGAGGGGACGCCTCCCAATATTTATATCTAAATTTTGTGAGATCGTCGATTCCGTGTACGGGTGGGGTGAGAGAACCCTCTCCTGCTCAATAGAGAGGGAAGAGGGTGTCCCGCAAGAAAGTATCCTCAGTGTCACACTACCCTGAGCATCAACGGCATCACCTCGGTGCTGCCGGGAGATGTTCTCGCTATGTGGACGACTTATAGATCTCTTTTGTCGCGGCTCAGATGCCAACTCTGGACGTCGAGTCCAAAAGGCATTGAACCGCGTCTCTTGCTATGCCGAAGCGCACAGGTTTCGATTTTCCTTGGCCAAGACTAAGGTGATTCAATTTTGCTGCCATCCACGGCTACACTCTAACCCAGACTTGTTTCTCAATGGGGTACACCTGGAAGTGGTTGAATCACACCGTTTCATTCGTCTTGTTTTTCAATGATGTCTCACTCCAGAGGCTCATATTCGCAGCCTTAGGGTCTCTTGTACCCGAGCCATGGATATTCTTCGTTAGCTGATGTTCAGCGCTTGGGGCGCTGATAGGGTTACAGCCTTACTATTTTATCGATCCTTTGTTCGTTCGAAACTCGACTACGGATGCTAGTTTAAGCATCCGCAGCTGCGCGTTTATTGCAGAAGGTAGACTCGATCCCCTACACCGGCCTTTGCCTTGCAACCGGTGCCTCCCGCAGTTCTTCCATTGAAAGCCTACTTGTCGAGGCTGGTGAGAAGCCACTTGATCTACTTATTGCACAGTGCATTATTATCCTGTACGCGTGAGCCCGGTGCTTCCCTCAGTCGCCAACAGCTCTCACTGCATCCGCAGCTGATTTCGACAGTGCCTATGCCGATGAGAGACGTCAGAAATACCCTAAGCCCTTTGGATTTAGGGCTAGGAAACTCCTTCAAGGTCTATGTATAGCTCTCAGCTCGGTAGTGCACCTGATTCTGCCCAGGACGCCACCCTGGAGGGTACCACCTTTGGCTATTTGTCGCCACGCTTCTGCTCCCAAAGCTTGTACAGCGCTGAGAGTATTGCGTTTGACATTTTTGGAGCACACCACGTGTCACGCTGGAACCGTGCTAGTGTATACAGATGGCTCTAGGTCCCAAGAGGATTTCGGTTTCCACGCTGCATCCCCTCCTTTTGAAGTTAGCTGGGCCCTGCCAGGTGCTGCATCTGCCTTCTCGTCCAAGCTGGTGGCAATACACCACTCGGTACATGAGATTACGCAACGTGCACGACCCGGAGACCGGATTGTGATTTATAGCGACTCACAAAGCGCCCTGAGTGCTCTCGGGGCATTGGAATCTCCGCATCCCCTGTTTCGCGATATCTGTGACGCCACGGTTTTGGCGAGCGGGGCGGATGTCGAGATTATCTTCTGCTGGGTTCCTGGACATGTAGGAATTGCGGGGAATGAGCGCGCCGATGAGGGCGCCAAAGAGTCCGCGAGGACTCTGCGACCAGACCAGTGTTTCGCTCTTCCTCACACCGACTACATGGCAGGAATACGGGCAGCTCTTCGGACTGCTTGGCAAAGAAGATGGGAGACGGTCGAAGGAAACTTAAAGTTGCGTGCCATTGCGCCGAGACTGTTGCCATGGACCTACCCCCAATGCCACGAAAGCTTCAAGTTGCTTTCTTTCGTCTCCGAATTGGACACACTCATGGGACGCACCACCATTTGATGGAGTGCTCGCCTGCGCCCTACTGTGAAGACGGCGTTGTCCCATAGACTGTTCGGCACATTCTTGTGGAATGTCCCAGTCTGGGCGATCTTCGCGCACGTTACGTGTCCCGGTACGAGAACGAGCGGGGTCGCTACTGCTTATCCCTTGTACTCAGGAGATGGAGGAGGCCGGCCTTCTCCCCTTTATTTCACCTTTTTCTTGCTTCTTTTTTGTAAGTCGCATGTTCCTGCGCCGAGTGGAGGCGGTCCTATCCCCTACGTCGGAGCATGCTTCCTTCTTGTCCTCTTCCTTTTTATCGTTATTTTTTGTCGTTGTTATTTGTTACTTACATATTATTTGTTCTCTGTTATTTGGTTTTAATTATAGCCTAGTAGTAGGCCATGTGGTGTACGGCGACTTATGCCCAAGTGGGTAGTCGCTAGATGGGCTACCACAATGAAAAAAAATCACCCTTTTTCACATCATCCTTTTTTCAGGCTACGCTGTTTAATAAGATGACCGGGTAAAACACATCCCCCTCTTCCCCCCGCTTCACAGTCGCCCCACTAAAAGAAATCGCCATATACAGCCTCGCCAAACTATATCGCTCGCTGGAGAAGACATAATTGAGGGCATTAGAGGAAGCTTGTTTGAAGATTAGCCCACAGTGGGTAATAATATCAAGAGGCTCGACTGGATTGTAACCTCCGTTGCTAATCACTGCGGAGGCCCATCCCAAGACCACAGAGGGACACATAACCGTCTTTGTGTATCGTGGGAGCAGTCTCGATTCAACCACCCCCGGGGAGCGGTTGTTGTCAATGAGTCCGTCAGTAGTCATTTCCCGGGAGGATTCCACTCAGTCTCACACTTACTCAATCATCCTTCATCTCATCATAATGCACCATTACCACATTCATCCCATGATTCACCAATGCAAATAAAGACCTGTGAGGCTCAAGGTTGCTCAAAAAGCGCGGGGGGGGGGGTCACCCTAGGAAAACAATCCTTTTAATACACACTTACTGCTCACCGCATAACATAAGTGTGCTTACCTCGGATAGGTGATCGCACGAAGGAGGGATTAGCAGAAGAGATAGAAGCCAATCAGAGCTGGGCGAAAGTTTCTGAAATAATAAAGTTCAGAAACCAAAGAGAAAACCAAGAATACATTCATGTATTCAAGGTGATCTTCGAGGAGACTGAGATGGCCAAGAAGGCTATAGAAAAGGGTCTGCTACTCTTCCACGCAAAGTCAGTAGGGACCAGATCAAGCGTAAAGAATTCACGCTGGTGCAGTTGTGTTTTCACTACTACAAAATGGAGCAGCACTCCACCAAAGATTGCCAAGAAGCACAGGGGACATGCTCTAAGTGTAGTGGAGGGGGTCATAGGTGGAAAAACTGCATGAAGAACGAGAAGTGTGTCAACTGCAGTCATGGCCACAGAGCACTAGCCATGACAAGTCCCATGAAAAGAAACATAATCAAAAGAAAATAAGCTGCAAAGAAAAAGGAAGAACAGAGGAGGAGGACAACTTCGTATGCACAAGCAGAAAAAATGTCCCACCCAACACAAGCCCCGACCAAAATCTACATAAAACTTGAAAACGAGGAGTCAACGAAAATTCTTACCTGCATACTTTATGCGCAGGTAAGAAATCTCACAAATCCAGGCACGTTCTCAAGTGAGCTCAATATGATGTTCAAGAAGAACAATCTGAGTGATATGTGGTTCCCAGAGAACCCTTCCTCAGTAGATGCCCTGCAATTGCCATTTTCCCCAAAGGTGAATGAAGAGGTAGTTGCAGCCACGTCTCCCAACCCTACTGAAATAACGAGTTCACACCACAACGATCAAGGGCAAGAAACACAGGAACCCACCAGGAGACCTGACCCCAGAATTGTAGCGAGAAGAGAGAGGGAAGAAAAAGCGAGGAAATCTACCACAAACGAACCCCATAGAAGGGAACGTCAAACTACAACTGATGTAGACTCAGACATTACAGTACCCTCAGCAAACCCGCAAGAGAAAATAACACTAAAAGAACAAAAAGTAAGAAAAACACGCACATATACGACGGTAAGGAACTAGGTCTGAAGGTTTACGCTTCTGACAAGACCCCCTTCCCTAAACAAATATCCCTCGCGGACATCACCAAAGCCATTAAGAACCAGAAACTCAAATGGACAATAACAGAATCAGAAGATGAAACTGAAGTTGCGGCAGCACTCTACATAGATAAAGTGAAACTTGACAACGCCTCCTTATTTAGGATCCAGGCTATGGAATACAAGAAGATGAAGAGTGGAAAGGTCGAAAGCACAAGGAATAAGCAGCAGACTCTAGAAGTAGACACAAAACATGGAGAACATAAACAACACCTTAAAAATTTTAACACTAAACACGAATGGATGGTTGGGGAAAACGAATGAATATGGCTACATATTCAAGAGGGCGGACCCCGACATTATCCAAATATCTGAACATGGTGTCAACACGAATAACACTCGGATGAAAATCCCGAACTACCACGTCCTGGCAAAGAACTCCTCGCAAGATAGATTCGACGGTGCTGTAATCGCCATAAGCAGGAACATCATCTTCAAAAGGCTACCGGAACTAGATGAGTCCTTCGTAGCTGTCGAACTCCCTACATTTGTTGGGGGACTCACGATTGCAGTAGCATACCAACCACCACGCCCTCCATATTTGCCCATCAATAATCTACTAAGTCTAACTGCACACCGCAGGAATGTATTCATAGGGAGTGAACTCAATGCTAAAATGAGGGCCTCAGGCTACTCCAAAACAAACGAGAAGGGCAGAAACCTGCAGCTTGTCATTGACCGGGATAGGCTCGAGAGAGCCGGGCCAGAATTTCTGACCTACATCACTGAAAGATCAGCGACAGCCCTGGATATAATATTGACAAGCACCAACTTTCCTTTCAATTTGGTCAGTATGTCTAGCCCCACGGTTCCAAGTGACCCTATCTCCATTATGACTACCATCTCACTCGCACCTATTCTGCTTCCTATCCCACCCAGGAAAATCTTTAAAAAAGAAGACTGGGAGCTTTACAAGCGAATGCTCAACAGCTCTGAACCAGCCAATCTAAGCGAAGCTATCATGGAAGATAGTGACGAACAAATAAACCGGATAATACACCTGATCATGGAAGCGGACGAGAGATGTATTCCACACATCACGCATAAAAGCCCTCCACAGCCCAGGTGGACCGAGAAGATGCGAGATATTTCCTCAGAACACAGAGAGATCTACGAGGAGTCAGGCAATTTGGCCCAAACAGAGATCGCGGATTAACAAACAGCAACGGGCCATATGGGCCGGAACTATTGAGAGGCTCGACACATAGCAGAACCCCCAGAAATTCTGGAAGAATATAAAAAAAACTGAGAGGTATGCCACCGAAGGAGATAATGAGGCTGGAAGAACATGGGGAAATCATAGAAGATCCAGAGAGACTTGAAAGAAGGTTCAGGAGGTACTGGCAACAAATATTCTTCATCACGCCAGAAGAGACTAAGGATTTCGACCTGGACTTCAAAGGCCAGGTGATTGACGAATTAAATAATCCAATCCATCGCATGCATCCCCACTCGCACGTTTCCAAGTAGAGGAGAATAGAGGGCCATGGCCGACCGATCACTAATGAGGAGTTCCTGAGCATGTTCAAATCCTTCAGGCAGAGGGTTCCTGGCTGGACAGGGATTACCAAAAAACATTTGGTAAATGCTCCCCCACGCCTGCTTCAGGGCATTACCAACGTAATGAATGCGGCCCTGAACACTGGTTATTTCCCTGACGGATACAAGGTGGCCAAAATCTTTATCCCAAAGGGGAAAAAGTTGCCAGAATTGCCGATGGTCTACAGGCCCATCTTCCTCTTAGAAACCATTGGTAAGATTCTGGAAAAGATCCTAGCCAACAGGCTAGGATCAAATTAACGTGAAGGGGGCCCACAACAACACGGGTTCCGGAAGAAGCGCAGAACGGACACCGCACTCGCGTTCCTAACCAAGAAAGTCGCAGAGTGCCGAGCGGATGGAAAGTACATTGACATCGTACTAAGGGAAGTGCAAAAGGCTTTCTATAAAGTCTGGCTGAGGGACCTTCAACATAAGATCCTGAACCTTCAGCTAGACCCAATCCTGGAACGAATCATCTGTGAATTCGTCATGGAACGGTGCGCCCGGATCATGATAGAGGGTCACCAAGAACCAGAGTTCATCCTCGAGGCCGGAGTCCCACGGGGAAGTTGTCTGAGCCCCCTACTTTACCTAATCTACACAATAGATTTACCAACTCCGGTAAAGGAGGACTCATTATATCTACAGTTTGCGGATAATATAACCCAGGTGATCCCTGGTACATTCAGGAATCCTAGGGCTCAGGCTCTCGAGACTGCAAACGAAATTCGGAACGTAAACGAATACGAAAGAAAGTGGAAGATCCGCACGAATAGCCAAAAATTCAAGATCCTTGCTCTCAGCTGCAGAAAAAACAGCGGATGTAACAATAGGGCAGCTAATATTCTCCTATTACCAAGAAGGGAGTGTTCTGGGGGTCCGCATCACCTCAACCGGATATAGCCACCACTTCATAATGCGGGAAAATCTGGCGAAGTTAGACCTCAACAAACTTCACAGATTTAGAAATCTGAGCTCTAACAACATCAGAGAAATATATCTCATGCATATTTGAGCAACGCTCATATACCCAGCGGTGGTGACCCAAACCCTACATACGTCTCGCTTGAAGCGACTGCAAAGAGTCCAGAATAAGGCGACTCTCTATATAAACAAACGCAGAAGGAGAGATCGAATACCACAAAGAGAACTCCACCGGAGAGTCGCCTCAACACCAATCAATCTGGCAACCCAAAGTCTGGCCAAAAAAACATGGGAGAGGATCCTGAATGAAACGGCACCCGAACTAGCTGAGGGTCTAAACACCCCAGCGAACAAAAGGAAGAAAGTGGCCAGAACAAGGCAATTTCCCAGGTCGAGACAATGCTCCTAGGAACAGTTGGCACCGTTGTTCATATAGAGATCACACTGCACAAACAACTACACCTACTATATATTAACAAATACACTCACAAATATGAATGAATGTGTTTGAATGACAGCAAAATAAATGTATATATGTCAATATAACTAGTAATTAAGAGAAAATAAAATAAAAGAAAAAAAGGACAAAACAAAAACAAGTTCTTAAATTAGTATAGAAGAATTAGAATAGGTGATTAACTATATTATTACCTTTCAAACTCTTATCTCTAAGGAGATAAATATATAAAATTATAATAAACAAACAAAATAAATAAAATAAAAAAGGCAGAGAAGAAAGATACTCTACACACAAAAAAATATAAATAAATTAAAAATATATATATAAATATATAAAATACTTTTAAAAAATAGTTCAAAATTAAGGAAAATAAAAATAAGATTGCAAAATAAGTATAAAAGAAAAGGTTGAATGCGTTATAACACAAACTCAGGTTCACACATCAATACAAATTACAGGATTTAAGGTCATGGACCACGAAAACAAAATCTAAGAAAAATGAAAAGCCTAGCCCTCACTACTAGGGCAAACCCTACACACTTTCTTCACCCACAATCTATCATCTTATCTTCTACACCAATTTTTTTCTTAACTGATATTCATCAATTCAATTCAATTCTTTTCATCCTGACTCCACCATTCCTCAACGATAAAGGAAGAAAGACACTGAAAATGATCGCATAGATCGAAACCTCGGCAATTCAAGTCAAGTTTGGTTTTTATCAAACACATTTCATTTAAAAAAGAGATGAACGTAGAAGTTGTTTACCATTTACAAGATGAACTAAAAAAAATAATAAGAAAAATAGAAAGTTTCCTAAGAAAATTAATAAAGGCGAAATATACTATGGTTTTTAACAAAATCTCTCTCTCTCTCTCTCTCTCTCTCTCTCTCTCTCTCTCTCTCTCTATATATATATATATATATATATATATATATATATATATATATATATATATATATATATATCCCATTCCGTTCGTATGGGAGGGGCGCAGCAGTCCGCGAAACCCCGGCTGGGTCAGACGGCAATACGCGATAGGCTGACGAGCGTTATGCTTGACGCCCGTCCTTCAATGCGACGTCTCCAGCAACCACGTAGGAATCTCGTCTAACCAGTTATGTCAAGTCCGATCAAAGCGCATTCCGTTTCGCCCTTTTTAAAACCGAGACAAAGATGCTGACATCCAACAATGGAGTCATGGTACAAAGGATAGGTGATAGACAAGGAAAGTAGTTTGTTTTTTTTAAGACATGAGCTATTAGAGACTACCAAGGTCCCCTCTAGACTATTTATCCCCCCCAAAGACTTAGGAAATGTCCATCGATGTGGGGTTAAACTCGAGTTATGAAGTTTGCGTGAAAAACTCGATTAAACGACGCGAAGAAATTCAAATTATGAGCGGGTTCGGTTTGCAGACGATTCCTTCCTATGCTGTTTGGGGTTGGAATATGTCAGGCCAAGAATTAGAAGGTAAGGAGAACCCAGTATTCAATCGGGTTAAATCCGTTATTCTCGCATGAAAGGTTTTACCAATGACCAAAGCGCGCGCACACATAATGGGCCAATTTGGTAATCTTGAAGATCAAGATCAGATCACCAGAAAAAATTGCTCTTGAATTCAAGATCCAGATCAAGCTCGTGAATTTAAAGATCACTTATATGGATTGAAAAATGTTGTAGCCTTGTAGAGTAAACAAAAATAAATTATTTTGTTAATAACTCCTGACAAGTACCACTCCTAATAGTACCTTGAGGGCTGAAGCAATACAAGCATCGCATGCTACGCATGTAATATGTACAAAATAGATTTAGTTGATGTAAATGATCTATTTAAGTTGAACATTTCAAGTACAAGGGATCATAACTATAAGATATATAAGCCTTACTCATTCTAATCAACGAAACATTATCTTTACGGTGAGAATAATAGAGAGGTGGAATAGATTTCCTGAATCAGTAGTCAATTTTCACATCTTAAACAGTTTTAAGAATAATCTTGACATTATATGATAAATAGATCAGAATTAAATGAAAGTGAATGAAAGTTTTATTTAAATACAGTTCGCATAATGTCTAATATTAATAAAATTACATTAGTCAGCCTTATAATATTGATTTCTATCAGATTTCTAAGAAATCAAAGCAAATAAATAACATTCTACATCTTTTATTGTATTTTTCATGATCACATAATTGGTTCGTGTCATCGAGCAAGGTCAGCGGCTGCTTCCTGTCGTCGGTTCTTACTCCTTATTGTCGATACTTCGCCTGATCAAGTTGATCATCGCGGTCAAAGATTGGAGAGGTTTGCGTCACCGCGGTCATCGCCGTCGTTGGGTTGCTCGGGATTCCGTCGTCATATTTTCATTCGCTGTTGGGCCTTCGCATCGTCTTCGCTTTCATCATCTCTTCGCTGTCATCGCATCTTCGCCAGTATTACATACAAAATCAAATATGTCACATCACTGCAAGAAAATCTGAATCAAATTATCGCCATCGTCAAGCCTCCGTTTTCATCACGCCTTCAGAGTTGCTATGGTTTGTCCATCGTCACGTCTTCGACATCGACACATCTCCACTATCGTCATTTTTTTTTATCCTAGTTCATATCCGCGTCACGTCTTCGCCATCATCACATCTCTGTAAGACAATCTGAATCATGTTATCGCTATCCTCAAGCATTTGTCTTCATCACGCCTTGGCCATTGTTATGTCTTCTCAATCGTCATCTCTTCGCCATCAGCAATATCTTCACTATCATCATTTGCAATTCTTGTTTTTATGATTTTTTTAAAAATTTTCGTCTCTTTGTTGTAGTTTTTATATATACTCGCAGCTTTGATGGCCTTCTGGTTTTTTTGCCTTTAATATGTTATGTTATGTCACCTGATCTAAACCACTGGGATTGAAGATTCCCCTTTCATTTTTTCAGGTAGTAAACTTAAAACTTAGTATTAATAGAACTTATCAGCAAATAAAAATAATACTAGATGACCTACGTATAATTTTTAGTTATATTTTTCTCCATTCTTATTTCACCACGTCCATAACCAATATCAATGAATGGTCAGCATATATAACTAAACATTTTTTTACATAGAATTAAATTTTACAGTTTTACTACAGTACGCAATTACTAAAAATATAAGGGTAAAAAACACAATTTAAGAGTGTTAATTTAATGTTCAACTGCTGTAAACATTTGCTTTTAGCAAAACCAATTTTCCAAAGTGACAATCCATGACACAACGTCGTTTGGGGCTATGAACCATGTCAGCAAATGAAAACAACCATTTCACTGGTGCAGAGGGAAGTAGCCTGATGTAATACCTCTTGGAGATCTTCTTTATAGAAGGATAACTATCTATTTAAGTTTGATATACGGATTAGATACTGAGGCCAAAACTGCAGCAGCTACCTCAGTGCTCAACGACAATAAATTAGCAAATCTGACATTGAAGCCAGATAGGAATGTTCCTGAATGTTCAGGAAAGCTGCTGATGATAGCCTCTTCATTTCAATCTTTTTCGTCATTATCTTCATCTGTATCATCTTAATTAATGTCATGTGTACGATTCTGAACACGAACACCGAACTCTTTAAATCGTTTCACCCTGTTCGATGCATTGTCAGTGACTCTAGATACAACTTTTCTATAAGATAAACCATGTCTCCAATTGATCCTGTCTAATATTACAGCAATTTTATTAAAGCTATGTATTGCACGAAATCTTCCGCATGCCAGTTCAGCTGATCCTCGCCACAAGTCATTATTGATATGTAATGCAAGAATAGAAAACCAATGTTTGTATGAACATTTTTTAAGCTTCATTTAATAATATTGGTTAGACACGCACCAGCTAAGCTGCGCCACCAAACATTGAAGAGAAGAACTATCTGATATAGAGGAGGCATTTCAGCGATGAATTGCCTATCATACTACTACATCAGTGACCCATCCCATAATAGCCATATGTGGAAGAATCCATATTCACAGAAAAATGAAGACTCACCAAATTAATGAATGAGGAACACATAGCGAATAATTGAAAATAATATACTATAAGTATATCAGTCTATCACCAATGGTCAATTTATCCATTATATAAAAATATCACGTTGCTAAAATATAGTTATGGAAGATATATAAAAATAAATTTTCTGAACTTCACCATTTGTAATTCTTTGGGTTTTAAAAATTCACAAAATTTCGATACTTATATTTATTTCTGAACTTCACCATTTTGTTTTTTTGCTATTCTAAAAAAAATTCCCTTCTTAAATTATAGAGTTAGTGAAGTGATGATGATGGTTAGATAATCAAAAATTAAACCTCCCTCTAGGCAAAAAAAATTATAAATCTTGTTAAACTTTGTGTTACTGACATTGTATTTATCAGCGATGTGGGTTTTTTTCGTCAAAAATATGGTCTTAGCATGCATGAGTAATCCTTTATCGCCCATATTATGTAACCTTTTATGAAGCATTCCGAAGTATTATTACTACCTTCTGCGATTCTCCATTATAATTTTGTATGGTATAGGTATGTAGATGATGGCATATCGATTTGGCTTATAAATAATTTAAACTTATTTGACAATTTCTTTAAAAATCTTAACGACCTCCATCCCACTATCAATTTTAAAGTAGCATGGGAAAAAGATAATTGTATATCCTTTCTTGATGTAAAAATTGCTAGAGTCATTGACAAAATTAGCTTCACTGTGTACCAAAAACCAACCCATTCCAACTCTTATATCCATTTCTTTTCTTATCATGATATTAATATTCGGCGAGCCGTTGCATCAGGTATGTTTTTAAGAGCACTTAGGATATGTGACCCTTGCTTTCTAGAAGACGAGATTACATATATAACCTGCAGTTTCATTGAATTAAGTTATCTTCTCCACGTGATCAATGAAAGTTTATCTAAAAAAAATCTACTCATTACCATCCCAAGGATAAAACCAAACTTAGTAATACGAAGTGTTTATCCCTCCCTTTTTCTCCCCTCCTCAAAGGAGTGAACAAAGAAATTTCCCCAGGTCTAACCACATTTAACGCCCTTTTTCTATCCTTAAATCTTTCCCTTCGACCAAGCCCGTGGATCAGCTAAATGGAGCAGGTGTATATTTAATCCCATGTGGCGCTAAAACCTGTCCCTCATTTTACATAGGAGAGACCGGAAGAACCTTAACAAGACGAATTTATGAACATAAAGGTGATGTCAGACGAGGCTGTACCACATCCAGTATTTTTAACCATATTAGCAATTTCAAACACCAAAGTCACTATTCAAAGGCACAAATCATATATAATTGTAAAGATTGCCATAAAATAAAAATAGTAGAATTTATATTAATAGGAGAAATTCCAAATTTTAATTTATCAGATGGGCAATTGAAATGCAGCCCCGATTCTCGTAACCTCTTCGTAAACATCTTAGTCAACGATCTTAGACTTACACCCACAGATTAATGATCTTTTTCCCTCGTTTTGTGTTTCTTTGTGTGTTTTTTTATATGTACACTATTTATAAACTTTTGTAATAATTGTATTCTCAGTATACGGCTGAAGAGGGTATGATAAACTACATACTGAAACTAGTCTCGTAAATTAAATTTTTGGCTCCTATAGAGTGGTTTCACTATCATATATATATATATATATATATATATATATATATATATATATATATATATATATATATATATATATATATATATATATATATATATATATATATATATATATATTCTAATTCGCAAATATTCGGTACATGAGTGGGTTTCGAACCGTGAACACTAAGACAGCGAGCAACCGCTTTGATCTAAATTAAACCGTCCCTTAGAACACTTGGCTACGCGGAAGACAAAAAAATCTTCCGAATAAACAAGCTCTTGATGTTCTATATATATATATAAAAATTATCCGGTTTTTCTCTTTCTTGCAGTTTGCTAGATACATTTCATCATTCTTTCGCGTTCATGAATATATATATATATATATATATATATATATATATATATATATATATATATATATATATATATATATATATATATATATATATATATATATTCCAAGCACACTGAGGCAGCGAGCAACCACTTTGATCTCAATTAAACCATCCCTTAGAACACATGGCTACGCGGAAGACAAAAAGATCTTCCGAATAAACAAGCTTTTAAGGTAACTTTGCAAGGTTAATCGGGACTATGAAAGAGAAAGAAATTAATAGGGAGTTCAAAGGACAAAGGAGAGTTGAACTAAACTCGCGACGAATATAGAATGTATAAATCTTTCATGAACGCGAAAGAATCATGAAATGAATCCAGCAAACCGCAGGAAACAGAACAACAGGATAATTTTTATTTTGAAATGTTATTTCCTAATTCGCAAAAATCCCGCACAGGGGTTGGATTCGAACCGTGCACACTGAGGCAGCGAGCAACCTTAAAAGCTTGTTTATTCGGAAGAGTTTTTGTCTTCCGCGTAGCCGAGTGGTCTAAGGGACAGTTTAATTGAGGTTAAAGCGGTTCGAATCCCACCCTTTACGGTATTTTTCCGAATTAGGAAATAAGAAGAAAAAAATTATCCGGTTTTTCTCTTTCTTGCAGTTTGCTGGATATAGAATCTATATATTTCATGAGCAGGAAAGAATAGTGAAATAAATCCAGCATACAGCATGAAACAGATAAACGATAATTTTTTCTTCGGAAAAACTGAAAAATTCCGTACTGGGATGGAATTTGAACCAAACATACGAGGCAGCGAGCAACAGCTTTGATCTCACTTAAACTTGAAACATTAGCAGAACCCACCTCAAGAATTCGTCAGACCTAATGGAGAGGCTACAGGGAGTAAACGTAAAGAACAAGAAACTGGTTAGTTTTGACGTTGTCTCCCTCTTTACTAATGTCCCTATCGAAGAAGCGATGGAAGCAATCCGCGTCGTTACCAGAGACTTTCAACAAGGAAGCAAGGAAGATCCTCAGACGCACGGAGAGTGGGAAGAAGCTCTTTCATATTCTAAAAGAGAGCGCGAGGATCACCTAAGGCGCATAAAGCAAACATTCCAATGCGACCCATCACTTTCGGAATAGGAAGTGCCCCACATAGACTGGCCAAAGTACTTGCCCGCCCACTAGCAGGTATGATGGGTAGCATTAGCGGGGCCCACCTCAAGAACTCGTCATACCTAATGGAGAGGCTACAGGGAGTAAACGTAAAGAACAAGAAAATTCTTTGTTTTAACGTTGTCTCCCTCTTCACTAATGTCCCTATCAAAGAAACGATGGAAGCAGTCCGCATCGTTACCAGAGACAGGTCCCAGTCTCTACCCCTCCCCCAACGCAATTTTCTGATACTGGTTGAGCTTTGTGTAAAGTTCAACACCATCGCTTTTCGTGAACAGGAATAGCAACAGGTTGCGGGATGGCTATTGGGACCCCCCCTCCTGTTACGCCGTACTAGCCTGCATGTTTATGTTAAAAAAATGGAGACAGGGACCATTAGGGAAGTGTTTGAGCCACATATCAAATGGCTCAAGTACGTAGACGACACGATCATGATCGGCCCACAACGCCTCAACCATGAGAGGTTGCTCCGTAGAATCAACGAGCTTCACGATACCATTAAATTTATCGCGGCGGAAAAGGGAGACGACGCCACTCTTCCATTCATAGATGTCAAACAGCACAGAACTGACGAAGGCTCTAAATTCTCCGTCCACAGGAAGCCAACCAACAAAGATGACTTCATCCACTATCTGTCGGCCCACGACTCTCGGACAAAAATGGGTATTGTCATCGGGCTCTTCCTGCTCGCACGGAGGATCTGCAGACAATAATTAATTTCACATGAGGAGAAGTACATCCAAGACTCCTTCCAGAAGTTAGGATATCCGTTGGCCTTCGTCAGAAAAGCAAGGAGCAAGGCCATCAACATGGGTCAGCGTGCAGCAGCAGTGTGGGAAGTGAGGCCTAGTAAAAAGTACATCTTAGCTCCTACTAGCCCACTCTCCATCGCAGTAAGAAAAAAAACTGGCTCCATCTACCAAAGTTGCCCTTCGAACAGGTGTCAAAGTGGGAGACATCTGCCGCTCCAAACCATCGACGGAGAACAAGAACTCCGTATTATACAGGGTACCCTGCAGCAACTACTTACTGGCCTACTTTGGTGAGACACACAGGTGCGTTGACACCAGGGTAAGGGAGCACAAGCAGGATGTTCGGGCAGGGCGGTTCAACAACGCTCTCACCGAACACCTGCAAGATGCTAACGACCGCATTAGTTGGATGGAAAATAGAGCAGTCACGTATGCATCTAACAAAAGGCATTGAAAGCGGCATTCATAGCCACGTCTGAATGCCTGAACGCCAAACCCGGCTTTGTTAACATAAGTCATAAAGGGGCCAAGCAGTTGGTCTTCCTCTTTCCTTTGCCTCCATTACCGTGAAAAAGATGCAGAGGAAAAACTTCGTGGCGCGAGACTGCCTCACCCTCTGGCCCAGACTCATCTGGAAACTGACCAATCAGCGACGAGCTCAGACGACGGTCAGAGTGATGTTCAGTCGCATGCAAATAAAGCCACCCTGCTAATATGTAACCCCCCCCCCAAAAAAAACACATCAATGCAGGACACTCACGCAAATACAAATTTTCTAACTTTATCACACTAGCTATAACTACTTATAATGGACAGGGGATGAGCCTGACCATCCTGGAAACTAGCAGCTTTTTGCAAACCTCTTACTTCCTTCAGTCTTCAACATCTATTCTTTTTTTGACTATCATATTCGCACACGGGACTCACAGTAGATACATGGGACAGGGGTCACGATAAACTGAAAAGTTATAGTTAGAGACCAGCGACACAACGTGGTTCGGATTCCACGTTAAGCTGTAGGTTCTATGACTAACTAACTAAGTCCACTTTTGTCTCCTACTATTTCTTTCGCTGTCCTATCCTAAAAATTTCTTCTTCCTCTCCCTCTCACCCCTATCAGCCGTACTCACATTGTTTGGAGCCTACTTTGGCTGTAGACAGTGTAAGTATGGGGTCTACAAAGGAGTACTGGGCCTCCTCCCCTCCCTCCATGGTCGCTCCATGAGGGCCAAGGAAGGCGTGGGAGGGTCGGAAGAGCTGTTCTTTGTCTCCCACTTCTCTTTACATTTCATTTCAGCTGGAGCTAGCAGGATTTAAGTCTTGACATGGTAAAGGTGGTGTGATAGAACGGGTTGAGGCCGCTAAATTTCAACCACTATCACATGTTATTTAAAACCACGATGCTACCCACGTGCATCTTCGCTTTGAAGCCGGGCGCCTTATCGCAGCCACCTGAGTCAATGTTTAAACAAGGAGGTTTATCTTCCCCCTTTCACCCCATGCGCCACCCTCGCCAGATTGAGTTAGGCTTATGGGCAGATAAGGTATTGTTCTCAGGCTCGGCTGTGCCTTCCCTCGAAGCCCCCACTCCATTGTCCCCCACGCCAAGGGGATGTCCCGACTATTTATTTGGAAACTTTACCACTAAAA
Source organism: Ceratothoa steindachneri (assembly GCA_963969495.1). NCBI lineage: Eukaryota > Metazoa > Arthropoda > Malacostraca > Isopoda > Cymothoidae > Ceratothoa > Ceratothoa steindachneri. The sequence goes on from OZ018325.1 coordinate 27,701,015, forward strand.
TCAGATTAGAGATCCAGATTTTCTTCGCGAGACATCACTACGGTCCAGTCTCACCTTGTGCACCAAAGGGCCCTCGTCCTCGAGATCCAGCATCACTTGTCCAGAAGAAGGACAATATTCCTTGAGTGCCAAGGTTCGAGCCTTCGTGACGCCAGGTTCACTAGGCTTCCCCTGTTGTTCAGAAAGAGAACAACGTTAGAACAGCCATTGTTCTTTTGAGCCCGTTGACAAGAAACGGTTCTCACCCTTCCCCCTTGTTGTTCAGAAGAGAACAACATTAGAACAGCCATTGTTCTCGAGCCCGTAGACAAGAGACGGTTCTCACCCCCCCCCCCCTGTTGTTCAGAAGAGAACAACGTAGAACAGCCATTGTTCTTCAAGCCCGTTCGTCAAGAAACGGTTCTCATTCCCAAGACGCCACGTCAGGATCATTTAATTCCCCCCCTTCGGCTGGAACTCGCCAGCGGACCAAAAATTCCTTCACGTCGCCTTCCTTTGCACAACAAGTGTATTTACGTAAGCTGAACGTTACCTTTGAGTATTTAACCCTTGTGTCAACCCTATCCTGTGCTTTAAATGGTTTAGCGAACCATCCCATCCCTTTAACTTTATATTTGTTTTACCTTTTTAAATCGCTCTTAATCCTCGGATTAGCTAGATTCCCCAAGACCCTTTCCATTCTCTGTTTATGTCAATATTTTCCGTTTTGTGTGTTGTTGATAGTTTTTATTAATAAAACTCTATTTTATTAATGATAGCAATATTATTATCTTTGAGCTCAGTTCCACTTCTTAAGCATATCGAAGATACATAATATCGGTCAACCTAGACATCCACGCACTCTAAAGATAATTAAATAAGTTCCCTCAACGAATAGTTATATATGGTATATCGTCGAGAGTCCATTCTACGACAGGTGAGTTACTTTAGGAAGACATTATAACAAGAGAATCTTTTTCTTCGCTCGTGGGATCGAAATCTCTCTATTCGCGAGTAGGAGGAGGGTGCACTAAGTAGAGGGAGCCCACTACCCAGTGGGGCCCAATGGGGTCGGCTCCCCAGGACTGTAAGAGAGTTCCCCTCAGCAATATACTGGTGGGGGAGATGAAGCTAAACAGTCCAACAACCGTGACTGAGGCTATCTACAAACATATCACTGTAGGCCTCAGCAGGCTAATTGACACCCCGACTGGCTACGCGTCAATCCGCCACACCATGGAGGATTTGGAACGGCTGGTCTCGAACGAGGCCAAGGTCCACCTTTAAAAAATCGGACTAGAGGCAAAAATACCACAAGAAATATTATTGCAAAGTAGAGTTAATCTTCAGTGGCTGGACCAACTCTTCACCGATAACACCTGTGAAGAAATCAAGGCAGTGTGGTCAGCGAAGCAGACATGGGCCAACATTTTAAAGGTGGAAAAATTCGTCAAAGGAAACAGTATAGTGAAGATCATCTTCTCGAGCATCGAAATGGCGAAAAGAGCCAAGAAAGATGGGCTGCTTGGGTTTTACCTAAGGGTATCTATCACCTGAGTAAATCGAAACAGAAGACTACATACCGATCGACTGGTGCTATAAATGGTATGCAGTCAAAAAGCATTTAACAAAGGATTGCACGGCGACGGTAGTTGCATGCTCCAACTGCGCCAAATCCGGGCACGGTTGGAAAGATTGCACGGAAGGGAAGCAAAAGTGCGTCAACTGTCAGGGGGGACCATAGGGCTTTGGCCATGAGGTGCCCCATCCGCAAAGAAGCCATCTGTACAAAACGGGAGAATATAAAAAAGGAAAAAGAGGCAAGAACCAAGACCAACTACGCTCAAGCGGCGGCCCCGAAGAACTTCGTCACAAGTGCCCCGAAGCTGGTGACGCCAGAGGCGGGTAAAGATATCATGACGATGATCATCTTTGCTCACATGGCTAACCTGGCTAACCCCGGCTTCTGGAGAAGAACGGAGTTACCAAAAAACTCTGGTTCCCCGAAAATCCAGATTCGGCGGGAATACTTAATATCCAGTTTACCGACGAATCCCAACGGGAACATCAACCAAATGAGGAGCTGACGCAGTCCCCTACCGAAGAACCAAAAATAACGGAAGAAACAAAGAAAGGTGCAAAAAAGAAAAGGAAAAGGGGAAGAAGAAAAAACAGAGGAAAAGACAAACGAACAAAATTCGTCGGACGAAGAAGAAGCGCACGAAGGGGAATACACAGAGGTCCCGCTAACCGACAAGAAGGAAGTCCTCGAGAACGGTTACTTCTTCGACGGCAAGGACGCGGGCCTCAAGGTATTTGGCTATCCCCTGTGCCCGCCCCCAAGAGACGACCCGGAATTTTCCCTATTTGGCATTGCCAAAGGGGAACTCAAGTTGACCTTCGAGGGACCTTTTTCACCGGACGAAATTGCAGCATTGAGGTTGAAGGGCACGGTGTTGATCTCACCATCGGACGTGAACATATCAACATTCAAAGCCATAAAAAGTGGACAAAAACGTCCGAAATAGAGTCAAAGTGTAAAATACAAGTGTATAAAATATAACGATAAGCCCAAAAGTAAATTAAATAAATAATAATAAAATAATTGATAATATCAGTGATTTGGAAAAGTGTACATAGAAAGTGTGTGTTAATTAATTTACGAAATATATCTAGTATCAAATTATCTATTGTGAATTAATCAAATAAGTGACTTAAAATTAGATTAAAATCATCAGCTGGACTGAAATAGAATACTAAAAAGGTTTTTACAACAAACGCGTAGTAATAATGTAAAGTAATTAAAATAATGTGTAGTTAACGTTAGAAATATATAATAATGTGTAAATATATATGTAAATTTTAAGGAATAAAATTTTTATAACTATTAACTCTTATGAGTAAATGTGAAATTTGTATTGTATAGAGCTAAAAAATTGATTTCCACGTCTCCGGGAACCTTTATCTTTCTCCTTAAACTTATAACTATCTCTTCTCTGCTAAATTCTATTTTCCACACTGTCCGCTATATAATTACATGTATGTAATCTCTCTTTGTAATTCATTCTTAATAAACCATGAACCGTGAAGCGACCGTATTGGGCAAATAAACCTGCACGCAGGAGCAGAGGGTTTAAAGCCAATTAATACGGAAGCTCAAAGGCTAGGGAGAAGGGCTTGGGATAAAATAGAGCGAGTTATTATACTCACACTCGACAACCTCAACATTGCAATCTCACAGCAGAAGCGACACAAAGTTGCAAGGACAGCATTATGCCCAAGCGGAGAAGCAATAAACCCGATATATAAATAACCAAGATCGAGAAATACGAACATAAAGACAGATGAACAACTAAAATGAATATCGAACAAAGTAGAGAAAACGAATAAGACCATATAAAATAAAGAAATAAAAGAACAAACAATAAAAAGAGGCAAAATCCCTGTTTTTAAAATAAAACTAAACAAAAGAGGCGAAGAGCCCATCAATGAGAAAAAACAACAACAACAAAACAAGAAAACCAAACCAAACCAAACAAACTAATTTAAAATAAAATAAAAATAAATAAAAGAGGCGAAGAGCCCATTAAAAGAAAACGAAATAAAAAAGTACAAACAAATTTAAGAATAAAATAAAAAAATGAACAAAAGAGGCAAAGAGCCCACAAAAAGAAAGAGAAACAAAATAAAATAATAAGAGACGAAAATGAAAACAAGAGAGGCAAAATGCCCACAAAAATAATATTAGGCTAATTAAACTTAAGAAAGGACAAACTTGAAAGGCTAGAAAGCTACGACGGAGGAAAAAATAAAATTAAATAAATATATATCTTTAAAAGGAAGATTCAGACCGGCAGAGTCTAAAATGCCAACAGTGGGAACAATAGAGGCAAAAAAATAAAAAAGACAACAAAAGAGGAAAAATATGGTAGTAAAACGAGAGCGATGCCCCCGCAACCAGGGTAACTGAAACTAATAAACTTCTTCACGCCTATCACACCTAGCACAGATCTCACCACCTAGCTCATCTAATCAATTTCTTGTCTGGACGGCCGAATAGCCGAATATTCGATTCATACGCTCTGCTGACTATCTACGGATAAAGCATTTTTACTTGCTTAGTAACGGACTTCTAACATCGCCTACATAGAAAAGAGACTATTCTGGAAGTCTTTTGGTGAATTCCGCTTCATCCTTCAAAAAGAGAGATTACTATTTTTCACCGAGGATTCATAATTCAATGAGGGCTTAAGCACCTCACTGCTCCCGTCCATCGCCCTGCGTGGGAACCTGCTTAGATGTCTGCCATTCATTGATCTCGTCTTAACTCTGCCGGCCACTTAGACTGACATAATTAAGGGCTTATGTAAAAACTGGTTTTTGACTAGCCCACAGCGGAAGCATAAGTCAGAAATTATCTCGAAACTGTGGCATAACTGCGTGTCTCGGACGGAGGAGCGATCCTCATCGCCCGGGGAACCCGGCTAGCATCATAGAAGGAAGTAACACCCGTCTTTATGTAGTTGGATGCAGTTATGGCCCAAGTACCAGGGAAGAGTTGGCAAAACTTTAGCGGCTGTTGATCGGCCGCTACTGCATCAAGTTCACCATAATTCATCCCTTTTGAGGTTCCCATTCGAGATCCATCGCATTCATCCATCACCCATCATCCTGGCAGCAAACGAGCGGGTGACCAACTTGAAAATAGATGAGAGCGATCTCAATGACGTTTTGGAACTTTGACTAACCACTACCGCCTTTACCACCTACTCACATTCTTTTTCACTCACGAAATACAAAAATAATTATACATTGGTTACAGAGGACAAGAAGAAAAGAAGAGGACATAGTAGGGAACGAAGAAGACCATGGAGACCCTAACTAGGAGGGTCCCGCTCAGGACCATACAAGTAGAAAAAGTCCCGGCCGGAAAAGAGGAAACTATGTGGAACGCTCTACTTCGAACACAAGGTAGCCCTGGTGAAATTAATTAAAGTTCCATCGAGTTTTATTGCCATCTGTGCAGAGACCAAAGATGTGGACCGGCTCCTGTCTGAAGAAGGAGCTACCACATTAAAACGCATCAGACTCGAAGCAAAGACCCTCCTCACAAGTGGCAACGAACCGCAGTGTCATTTGCCGCAAATTGGAGAGTTGGGTCGGTGAAAACTCAACCTGTTGGCGAAGGTCCTGGATATAATCAAATTCCGCGAACACACCCACGTGTTCAAAATAACGTTCTCCACCACCGACATGGCTAGGAAAGAGACGACGGACGGGAGCTTGGTCTTTAATATGAGAATTCCAGGAGAGAACATCCAGCGAGAGAGGTTTAATAGCATACAGATGTGCTTTGTATGCTATAAACTAGAAGATCACACAACCACGACCTGCCCGGACAAGTTCAAACTGTGGTGAAGTGAATGCGCCACACAAGGACACCGGTTTGATAAGTGCGAGATCACTAAGAAGAAATGTCTCAACTGTAAAGGGGAACACAGGACCATGGCCCTGAACTGCCCAAAGCGCCGAAATATAATCAAAAAGAAGGAAGAAGAAGAGAAGAAAGCTAAGGAGATGACCAATGCGAGCGCCGCAAAGAAGAATGGGGAAGTAAAGACTACACCTGCGCAGATGAACATCACAGGAGATCTGAGTGCAAATATTCTGATCTGCATTACTCCCGCAAATGTGGCTAATGCAGTGAAGCCTGGCTGTTACAACCAGGTCCTCAATGCACTCTTAAAGTCAAACAATCTCCCCTTAGTGATCATGCCTGCAGACCCTGAATGCTCCAATGTATTCAAGGAATCAGTCATAAGAAATAACACTGTGAAATCTGGACGGGGGGAGATCATCGAAGCTCCCTCATCGGAGGTATCCGAAGAGGACGAAGAAGAAGAAAAAGAAAAGGCTGAAAATGTGGATGGATCCTCCTCTTCACACATCGACGAGGCCCCTGCACCCGTACACGAGCTACGAAGAGCGGGTCCAAAACCCCAAGTCGTCCCTCGAAGAAGGAAAACCCTGGGCACAGTAAAACCACCCCGCCACCCCCAAAGAAGAAAAAGAAGAAGCATAGGTAAAAACGATTCATCATGTTACGAAACGCACTGCAGATACTGGAAATTAATACCAACGGCTGGACGAAGATAAGGACTCTTTACGGAAATGTATTCAGAGAAATTGATGCAGACATCATCTTAATTTCGGAACATGGGATCGACACGCGTAGTGCAGAAATAAAAATCTGGAACTACGATGTGTTGATCACAAATTATTCGCAGGAGCGGTTCGATGGTGCCGCTATTGCAATAAAGAAAGGGATTAAATACAAGCAAATAAAAAAATCTAGAAGAATCCTACCTCGCGATTGAAATCGAACTCGACATAGGAAAGTTGGTCATTGCTACCGGATATCAACCGCCAAGGAGAGACGTGTTACCAATTCACACTCTTGCTGGCCTATTTAGCAGAAGAGCCCCAACTATATTAAGGGGGGATCTGAACGTCAGATGCCGAGAATCCGGTTACAGGCCCTTCAACGGTATAATAAGAAGCCTGGACCTATTGCTGGACAAAATATTGTCCAGTGAATAGGCCCCGACTTCCACCCCTTTGTCAGAGGAGGAAGTGCCACAAAACCAGAGATCTGTCTGGTGAATCGTCAGCTATTGTTTAATTACTACACGGAACCAGTCCAGGTACCGTGTAGTGACCATATAGGAATCCTACTCACTAATAACAGGAACCCTATACAAGTTACAGCTGTAGGTACCGTGTAGTGACCATATAGGAATCCTATTCACTAATAACAGGAACCCTATACAAGTTACAGCTGTAGTCAGAAATAACTATAGAAGAGTTACATAGAGTTACATAGATGAACATGCCACAACAGACCTTGCGGTCCAAACTAGATTTCCTAAGATAAAAGATAATGAGGAAGATAGTAACTACCTTAAGAGCCCGTTCGGTCCATTACAATGTGAGTACCTTTATTTTTATCCTAAATTCTAACTATATACAATACTTCGTGTAAGGCATATGATAGCAAAGATGAAGTCTCTCCCTACACACCTCTCCCACCAGTTTTGGGGTTTGGAATAGTAAAAATATATACCTGGTAGTGTTAGAAAATAGACGTAACCTGGTAATTTTAACAGGAGAACAGGAACACATTAATATACACAAAAAAAATGAACTAAAATATGACTTATGTTAATAATCTTATATTAGAACATGCTCTTTTTTTTCCTCTTTTTTTAACATGCAATTTTTTTATATTTTTAAGTCTTATTATCTATTAGATCCATCTACTACTTCCGTTTTTATTTTAACTTTTTGACTTATGGACACTGCTAGTACCGTTTGGAGATGCAAATTTTCTGTAGGATATTTTTAAATGTATTTATTCATTTACATATCTAGGATTTGTGTGTTCTGAAAAAGATGACAGAAACGTATTTACATTTTATATAGATGTAGAATCAAATTATCTTACTCATCTAGGCTTAGAACATGCTTCTTTTTCTTTTTATCAACAGAGTCTTGTCAGAGAGAGAGAGAGAGAGTTACAAGGAGTTACAAGGAAAGAAGGTACCCTAGGAGACCTTACGGTCCATTCAAAGAGGGTACCTTTGAACTAGCAATCGAGCGGGCACATGGCTGCTCAATTGTTTTGCGTCCCTAAACGGCTACTTTTCAAGACTTTGTCTAGTCTTGACTTGAACTGGTCAACAGATTCACTGTTGACAACTTCCACTGAAAGTGCGTTCCACTTACCGCAGATACTGTAGGTGAAAAAATTTCCACACAGATTGCGGTTGTAACGCTTCAGTTCAAGTTTGAAGCCGTGATTGGCGTTCTGTTCTCACTCAGTGTGAAAATATCCCGGTAGTCAACATTGTCGAACCCTCGAAGTATTTTGAAAACTTCGATGAGCTGACCACGCAGTCTACGGGTTTCCAGCGAGAACAGATCTAATTCGTTTAGTCTATCCTCATAACTTTTATGTTGGATAGAGGGAATCAGCTTGGTTGCCCTGGCTTGTGCGCGTTCCAATCTCGCAATGCCCTTTCGCAATGAAGGACTCCAAAATTGTACGGCATACTCCAGGTGCGGCCGAACCAGGGAGTTGTACAGACAAAGTACTATCTCCCTGTTACGGTATCCAAACTGGCGCTTTATGTAGCCTAACATCCTTTGGGCTTTCTTCTCTGCCTCGATGCACTGTTTCGAGAACTTGAGGTCGCTAGTGATAGTAACACCCAAGTCCTTCTCAGAGTCACTCGATTCAAGAGCAGTGCCCTTAAGGATATACTGAGATTGGGGGTTTCTGTGGCTGATATGCATCACTTTGCATTTGTTCACGTTAAAAGGCATTTGCCACGTGTCCGACCACTCCCCAATCTTCCCAAAATCTTCCTGCAGGCGGGCAGTATTTCCATCCTTTGCAACGTTAATACCAAGCTTGGTATCGTCGGGAAATTTGGAAATCTTGGCAACCATGTCACCGTCCATGTCGTTGACGTGGATGATGAATAGTAGTGGTCCCAGGACAGAACCTTGAGGCACCCCGCTAGTAACCGGAACCCACTCAGAAGCCTTTCCATTCACCACCACCCGTTGCCGTCTGCCACTTAGACAGTTCTCGATCCAGCCGGCTACTTTTCCGTCTATGCCAAGCGCTCGCATTTTCCGGAGAAGGCGGCGGTGTGGTACCTTATCAAAGGCTTTCTGAAAGTCTAAGTAAACCACATCCACCGCCTTGTCCTGATCGTGCTCACTGAAGACGAAGTGGAAGAATTCCACAAGGTTAATCAGGCATGACCGTTGCCTTCGGAAGCCGTGCTGGGAACTCCTCAGTAGCAGGTTTGACTCTAAATATGACGTTATTTTCTCCATCATCATGCTTTCCATGAGTTTACCGACTATCGAAGTCAGACTGATAGGTCGGTAGTTTGACGGATGGCTGGGGGATCCTTTCTTGAAGATCGGAGTCACCTCCGCCTCACGCCAGTCTCTAGGAACGCATCCGGTCCGGATTGACATGTTAAAGATAGCGCACAGATGTCGTGATACTTCATCGCAAACTTCCTTCAACACCTTGGGTAGAAACCCGTCCGATCCAGGGGACTTATTCGTCTTTAGGTCAGCGATCTTTTTCTTTATTTCTCCTTCGGTGAAGTCCATTACCTCTAGCTTTTCCCGCGAGTAGGAATCCGTAAGCCGGGGATGGGACCACACTCTTTAGTAAAAACTGAGGAGAAGTAGTCATTGAGAAGGTTAGCATTTTCTGCATCTGACTGAGTTAATGCACCCTCCTCGTCCACTAAGGGCTCAATCCTACGATGGATTGGTTTACGGCTATTTACATAGCCGAAGATCTCCTTGGGATTCTCCTTGAAGAGTCTCACCACTTGGAGTTCCTCAGTACGCTTAGCCGCCCTTATGCTGGACTTCACTCTCCTGGCTAGCCTCCGGTACTCGTCAAAGGCACCCGAGATCTTCGATTGCCGGTACGCATTTCTCTTCTCCCTAAGCAGTTGGCGGATTTCTCGATTAAACCACTTTGGTTGAACAGAAGACCGACGGAGGCATTTCAGAGGGATGAAACGCGATTGAAGACTCATGAATTTATTTTTGAAATTGTTCCACGAATCCTGAACCTCTTCGCATACCGCTAGCCATACATCAGTCAGCCATGCACGAAGGCTTGCAAAGTCTGCTCTTCTCAAGTCAAGTTTCCTTGATTGACTGGCAACAGACCTTACCTTCGTGATCTTGACAGTAAATCTAACTAGCTGGTAATTACTGCAACCGAGCTCTTCGCCTACAGAGACATCCCCAACGATATCATCCTCAGAGGGGAAGACCAAGTCGAGGATATTGTCTCCTCTCGTCGGTTCTCTGACCCATTGAGTGAGGAACTCGTTGTTGGCGAACTCCAGGAGTAGCGCGCTCTCGCCACAGGCTGCTCTGGTTTCCCAGTCAACTTGTCTGTTGAAGTCGCCCATAACGATGCACACTCTGCCTTGAACCAGCTCACCCAGCAGCTGGTACAGTTCCCTGTCCTTCTCAACGGGTTGAGAAGGATGTCTGTAAAGTACCAGGGTCCTGTATCTGACAGGACCTATCTCTAGGTCAACACCTAGGAGCTCGTCATCGGATATAATGTTGGAGTTCGTATATTTGATTGTATCCTTGACATACAACATTACACCGCCACCCTCTCTGTCTGGCCTATCTTTGTGGAAGAGTTGGTAGCCAGGAACCGTGAATTCGCCTTCAAAGTCTCGGTTTGAGGTTTTTATCCACGATTCTGTTATGGCTACCATTTCGGGTTCTTCCGTCGCTACGAGGCCACGGAGCTCAGGAAACTTGTTCCTGATTGACCTCTCATTGAACACAAGAACTTTCAGGGAGTCCCCGACTGTAGGACTCCATACGCTCTTCCGTTTCCCGGCTTGTTTGTTGGTGAGGCACCCCTTTTTGCGACCTCTGAGAAGGTCGTTCCTGAAGTGACACGGGCGCACTGGCGTACGTCCGCCCTCACTCTGGGCCAGATACTCCTTTCGGTCCTCTCTACGACATCCTGGATCATGTTCGACAGAAAGGCCTTTCCTTTTAAGGAAAGATGTACCCCATTCCTTTGGTAGAGATCATTTCGACCATAAAAGGTGCGGTACGGGTCCACAAAAAAAGACCCCCTCTGCCGTACACAAATCTGCCAGGCGCCGGTTTAAGGAGATATTCATCGAGTGAGCGGTCCGTGTTGGACCTCTCCTCGGGAGCATCCCGACTACAACACGCTTGCAGGTTTTCAGCCCACAGTCGTCCACGGCACCCATGACCGTGTGGAGGATTTTATCTGTAGGGCCTACCCTACCTCCTCTCAGGTAGAGGTCGTTTCCACTGACCATCAGAGCAACTACTGAGCTCTCAGAAATCTGTGATTTCTCAGCCTCTACTCTGATGTGGTGGTTACCACATCCTGGCAGGCAGCTTACCTTCACACTAGTGTGAAGGCGGGCCGCTAGCATGGACTGCAAGCCCCGTGCTTGAGAATCACCAATAAGGGTGACTCTGTAGGGCCTACCCTACCTCCTCTCAGGTAGAGGTCGTTTCCACTGACCATCAGAGCAACTACTGAGCTCTCAGAAATCTGTGATTTCTCAGCCTCTACTCTGATGTGGTGGTTACCACATCCTGGCAGGCAGCTTACCTTCACACTAGTGTGAAGGCGGGCCGCTAGCATGGACTGCAAGCCCCGTGCTTGAGAATCACCAATAAGGGTGACTCTTGCACATTTGTCAGCAGGCGACTTATTCTTTCCCCTCGGAAGCGACTTGCCGCTTTCCTCTTGTATCTCTACATTTTTTTTCTTCTTCATCTTATTTTTATTGTCTTCATGTGTTTTCTCTTCTTCCGTTTATCTTTTCTCTTCTTCTCTTTCCACTTTCCCTTGCGCACCAGTAACGCTCGAATCCTCTACACTGGAGTGAGCAGCATTAAGGTCTTTTTTCTTCTTTTTCTTTTTCTTCTTCTCATTGGCTCCGCATGGCAGAAGTGGCACTGCCAATGTAGTTTCACCTCCTTGGGCTGGAGTCACATCGGCGGAACCACCCAAGTCAGTGGGACTTTCGTCTCGAGCTTGAGCCGACTGGGCCTCTAGTTTAGAGGCTAGCTCTAGGATTTTTTACTCGAGACGCCGAATCTGAAGCGCGTGCTACGTTTCTAGGGTCTGTATTTTACTTTCCAGCGCCCTAGATTTTTCTTCAGAGGTTGTGAAGAGATCCTTGAGTTCGTTGCAGTATGCCACTGCCTCTCGGACCTCTCCTTTAAGGATGCAGTCGGTGCATATACTTCCCGGGTGGCATTTTGAAAAACATCCTCCCAGGAAGTCCACGCACCACTTATCCTTCTGGCATATCGCACATGTATATTTGAGTGCAGCTGTACCTTTTTTCCCTGTCATTTTGAACACTTTCTCTCTTTCAAAACTTTGTGACCAATCAATAGAAAAAAGGAGGTTGGTGAGTTCTCCCTGCGTGAATCCCTCCCGCCTATCGATCGGAGACGTTTCGGATCTTTCAGAAGGCACGCTCCATGTGTTGCTGTTCGTCCAACTGAGTCGTCAAGCCGCGGCATGCCGTGGCTCCCAACCAAGTAGCAAAGACGGTCCCCGAAGGGGCCATCAATTTCTCACCAGGTGAACAACAACGAAGCACGCGCTTTACTAAACTCCTGCTAGTTCCCTTCACAACGGCCAGGATCTCGGAGTAGCGTTCAATGGATATCCCGCCACACCAAGGAACTCGACCCAAGGCTTTTTATTGGCCTGGCAAACAACATGGGAACAAAGGGCCGTCACCTCGGACCAAGGCTACCATAAGCACCCGTCAACATGCACTGGGAACGGTCAATAATTACGCGCCAGAGAAGGGGTTAACGGGGCACTACCCTCATCCCATTCATCGTGCCCCAGCGCCTAAGAGACCCCTCAAGTCTTAGTCTCTCACAACCAGTAAGCGTCGATTGGCGTTGTTTATAGAGGTTCCAAAGCCTCTCTTCTGACGCATGAGGTAGCTACCAGGTCCTTATATGTAGATAAATGAAAAAATGGTAGGAGTGACATGATAGGAATAGGGTTTTTTTTGTTGCTTTTTTATTTTTTGTATAAGTAGAAGAAATAGGATTGATGTAAAAAAAAGAGGAAGGATAGAGTAGAATAAAGAAAGACGCACTTAGTCTGGAACCTAATTTCCGACCAAATCAACAAGGGAAACCATGCCAGGGGAACTAGAAGATAGGTACCCCCGCCGACATAGCTCGAAAAGTCAAGGGTACACACAAGCTCCCTTCCCGCGACAAGGGGGCGTCACCTCTCTCTCTACTTTCTTAGAGAGAAAGAGAGAAAGAAAGAGAGAGAGAGAGAGAGAGAGAGAGAGTAACAACAAGGAGTAACAACAAGGAAAAAAGGGACCCTAGGAGACCTTACTGTCCATTCAAAGAGGGTACCTTTGGACTATCAATCGAGTGGGCACATGGCTGCTCAATTGTTTTGCGTCCCTAAACGGCCACTTTTCAAGCCTTTGTCTAGTCTTGACTTGAACTGGTCAACAGATTCACTGTTGACAACTTCCACTGAAAGTGCGTTCCACATACCGCAGATACTGTAGGTGAAAAAATTTCCACACAGATTGCGGTTGTAACACTTCAGTTCAAGTTTGAAGCCGTGATTGCGCGTTCTGTTCTCACTCAGTGTGAAAATATCCCGGTAGTCAACATTGTCGAACCCTCGAAGTATTTTGAAAACTTCGATGAGCTGACCACGCAGTCTACGGGTTTCCAGCGAGAACAGATCTAATTCCCTTAGTCTATCCTCATAACTTTAAAGTTGGATAGAGGGAATCAGCTTGGTTGCCCTGCCTTGTACGCGTTCCAATCTCACGATGTCTTTTCGCAATGAAGGACTCCAAAATTGTACGGCATACTCCAGGTGCGGTCGGACAAGTGAGTTGTACAGGCACAGTACAATCTCCTGGTTCCGATAACCAAACTGGCGCTCAATATAGCCTAGCATCCTTTGGGCCTTTTTCTCCGCCTCAATGCACTGTTTCGAGAACTTGAGGTCACTAGTGATTGTTACACCCAAGTCCTTCTCAGTGTCGGTGGATTCAATAGCAGTGCCCTTAAAGATATACTGAGATTAGGGGTTTCTGTGGCCTATATGCATCACTTTTCATTTGTTCACTTTAAAAGGCATTTGCCACGTGTTCGACCACTCCCCAATCTTCAGAAGATCTTCCTGCAGGCGGGCAGTTTTTCCATCCTTTGCAACGTTCATACCAAGCTTGGTATCGTCGGCAAATTTGGAAATCTTGGCAACCATGTCACCGTCCATGTTGTTGACGTGGATGATGAATAGTAGTGGTCCCAGGATAGAACCTTGAGGCACCCCGCTAGTAACGGGCACCCACTCAGAAGACTGTCCATTCACCACCACACGTTGCCGTCTGCCACTTAGCCAGTTCTCGATCCAGCCGGCTACCTTTCCGAATATGCCAAGCTCTCGCACTTTCCGGAGAAGGCGGCGGTGTGGTACCTTATCAAAGGCTTTCTGAAAGTCTAGGTAGACCACATCCACCGCCTTGTCCCGATCGTGCTCACTGAAAACGAAGTGGAAGAATTCCACAAGGTTCGTCAGGCATGATCGTTGCCTTCGGAAGCCGTGCCGGGAACTCCTCAGTAGCAGGTTCGACTCTAAATACGACGTCACTTTGTCCGCCATGATGCTTTCCATGAGTTTACCGACTATCGAAGTCAGACTGATAGGTCGGTAGTTCGACGGTTGGTTATGGTCTCCTTTCTTGAAGATAGGAATCACCTCCGCCTCACGCCAGTCTCTAGGAACGCATCCGGTCTGGATTGACATGTTGAAGATTGCGCTCAGGTGTCGTGACACTTGATCGCGCACTTCTTTTAAAACTTTAGGTAGAAACCCATCCGGGCCAGGTGACTTATTCGTCATTAGGTCAGTGATCTTCTTTTTGATTTCTCCTTCGGTGAAGTTCATATCCTCCAGCTTTTCCCCTAAGTAGGAATCCGTCGGCCGGGGGATGGGACCACACTCTTCAGTAAACACTAAAGAAAAGTAGTCGTTGAGGAGGTTAGCATTTTCTGCATCTGAATGCTTTAATGTCCCCTCCTCATTCCTCAAAGGGCCAATCGTTCGACGGATTGGTTTACGGCTGTTTACATATCCAAAGAACTCCTTGGGATTCTCTTTACAGAGTCTCGCCACTCGGAGTTCCTCAGACCGCTTAGCCGCCCTTATGATGGACTTCACTCTCCTGGCTAGCCTCCGGTATTCGTCAAAGTCACCCAAGGTCTTCGATTGCCGGTACACAGTTCTCTTCTCCCTAAGCAGTTGGCGGATTTCTCGATTAAACCACTTTGGTTGAACAAAAGACCGACGGGGGAATTTCAGAGGGATGAAACGCGATTGAAGACCCATGAATGTGGTTTTGAAACTATTCCACGACTCTTCAACAGCATTGCACACTTCTAGCCTCACGTCAGTCAGTCCAGCTCGAAGGCTTGCAAAGTCTTCTCTTCTCAAGTCAAGTTTCCTTGATTGACTGGCAACAGACCTTACCTTCGGGATCTTGACGCTAAATCTAACTAGTTTGTGATCACTGCCACCGAGCTCTTTGCCTACAGAGACATCCTCAACGATATCATCCTCAGAGGTGAAGACCAAGTCGAGGATATTGTCTCCTCTCGTCGGTTCTCTGACCCATTGAGTGAGGAACTCGTTGTTGGCGAACTCCAAGAGTAGCACGCTCTCACCACAGGCTGCTCTGGTTTCCCAGTCAACTTGGCTGTTGAAATCGCCCATAACGATGCACACTCTGCCTTGAACCAACTCACCCAGCAGCTGGTACAGTTCCTTGTCCTTCTCAACGGGTTGGGAAGGGGGTCTGTAAAGCACCAGGGTCCTGTATCTGACAGAACCGATCTCTAGGTCAACGCTTAGGAGTTCGTGGTCGGATATAACGTTGGAGTTCGTAGATTTGATTGTATCCTTGACGTACAACATAACACCGCCACCCTCTCTGTCTGGCCTATGTTTGTGGAAGAGTTGGTATCCAGGAACCGTGAATTCGCCTTCAAAGTCTCGGTTTGAGGTTTTTATCCATGATTCTGTTATGGCTTCCATTTCGGGTTCTTCCGTCGCTACGAGGCCACGGAGCTCAGGAAACTTGTTCCTGATTGACCTCTCATTGAACACAAGAACTTTCAGGGCGTCCCCTAATGTAGGACTCCTTATACTCTTCCGTGTACCGGCTTCTTGTTTGTCGCGGTGGCACCATTTTTGACAACCTCCGAGAAGGTTGTTTGGGGAGTGACTCGGGCGTACTGGCGTACGTCCGCCTTCCCAATGGGCCGGACACTCCTTTGGGTGCGCTCCACGACTTCCTGGATAAGGTTGGCTAGGAACGCCTTGCCCTTAAAGGAGAGGTGCACCCCGTCCCTTTGGTAGAGGTCTTTTCTACCATAGAATACGGCGTACGGGTCAACAAAAAAAGCCCCCCTCATGCCGTACAGAGGTCTGCAAGGCGCCTGTTTAGCGACGTGTTCCTCAAGTGCGCAGTCCGGCTTGGACCCCACCTCGGGAGCATCCCCACCACGACGCGTCTGCGGGTTTTCAATTCACAGTCGTCGACAGCGCCCATAACTGTCCTTATAATCTCACCTGTAGGGCCTACCCTACTTCCTTTGAGGTAGAGGTCGTTGCCACTTACCATAAGGGCAACGACTGAAGTCTCTGAAATCTGAGACTTCTCGGCCTCCGCTCTTACCTGCTTATTCCCACAGCCTGGGAGGCAGCTCACTTTAACGCTTGTGCGAAGGCGGGCCGCTAGCACGAGCTTCAGGTCCCGTGCTTGAGAATCACCAATAAGGGTGACTCTTGCACATTTGTCTGCGGACGACTTAGTCTTTCCTTTCGGAGGCGAGAGAGAGAGAGAGAGAGAGAGAGAGAGAGAGAGAGAGAGAGAGAGAGAGAGAGCGCTGTACAGGAAAGATGAGAGAGATCCCGAAGTGAAATTTATTTAGGGGAAATGGGTTAACCTGACACCTGAATGCTTGGAAGTTAGTTAATCGCTATAAAAACGCTGTTAGTCGGGGATTTAATTTAAAGTATTTATCTATACAGTGTTTGAAAGTATCTGCGGTGTTGCAGTCTATTACTTTACGAGGAAGCCCATCCCATAAGTTGACGATTCGGTTAAAAAAAGAAATTCTTAGATTCGTGCGAGTTAAAATGTTTACCTATAATTTTACAACCGTTTCCTCTCGTGTAATTTGACTGGTCGATAGTGAAATATTTATTGCGGTCCATATTGTCTATGCCTTTGATAATCTTAAAGACCTGAATTAAGTCCCCTCTTAATCTACGGTGATTTAACGGAAAGAGATTCAGTTCTCTAAGTCGCTCTTCGTTGGTTTTGTTCTTTAGACTTGGTATCATTTTAGTGAGCCTTCGTTGGACTCGTTCTAATTTCACTATATCTTTCTGATAGTACGGACACCAGGCTTGGACGCAGTATTCCATAATGGGACGGACCAAGGAATTGTAGAGAGTAAGGATTGTATTTTGGGACTTATACTCGAACGCTCTACCAATGAATCCAATTATTTTATTCGCTTTTTTAATGACGTCTGAGCATTGTTGATTGGGCTTTAGATCGTTCGATATTGTTACTCCTAGGTCGTTCTCTCTGTCTACGCTTAAGAGTTGAGTACCATTTAGTGAGTAATTTGCTTTTTGACATTTCGGTATCCGATATGGAGTACTTTGCATTTATCGGTGTTAAAAGGCATTTGCCACGTTTACGCCCAGTCCGATAATTTATTGAGGTTGTTCTGCATTTCATTAATCTTGCGTTAGTGAGTACTGAATTCGCGATTTTGGTGTCGTCAGCAAACTTCGATATTATGCCTGAAATGCGTTCGTCTAAGTCGCTAATGTATACTAAGAAAAGAACTGGTCCTAGAACAGACCCCTGAGGTACCCCACTAGTGACGTCTGTCCAGCTAGATGATTTTCCATTTATAACTACGCGTTGCCTACGATTACTTAGCCAGTTTTCTATCCACCTTGCTATCGCGCCTTCAATTCCGTGCGCTTTTAATTTAGTTAGCAAACGTTTGTGTGGAACTTTGTCGAAGGCCTTTCGAAAGTCTAGGTAAAGTATTTCGACTGCTTTACTTTCGTCGTATTCATTAAAAATTTCATTGAAGAAGTCTAATAGATTCGTTAGACAAGAGCGTTTATTTCGAAAGCCGTGTTGGGTGTCTCTAAGTAGCTTCTTTTCTTCCAAGTGGTTAACGAGTTCGTCGCGTATGTATCTCTAACATTTTGCAAACGACCGAGGCTAAACTAATTGGGCGATAATTATTAGGTAGAGATCTACTGCCGTTTTTAAATATTGTGTTACGTTAGCGAGCTTCCACTCATCGGGTATAGTCCCGGTCTCTAACGAATAATTAAATAATAACGACAGCGGTTTGGCTAGTTCACTTTTGGCTTCTTTTAATATTCGAGGGAAGACCATATCCGGGCCGGGTAACTTATTTACCTTAAGCTTTTCAATGCATCTCAGAACGTCTCTTTCTGTAACGGTGATACTACTTAACGCCACGTTGTAACCTATTTGGATAGCTGCCGGTGTTGGGATTTCGCTAAGATCTTCTGTAGTAAAGACTGATGTAAAAAATGTGTTTAAAATATAGCTCATTTGTTCATCGTTCGTGGTAAAGTTTCCGCTCTCATCAGTTAGCGGTCCGATAGATTTAGAGGTTTGTCTCTTTTGTCGTATGTAACTATAGAACTCTTTCGGGTTGGTTTTACTTTGATTTGCCACATGTGAGTCCAAGGACCTTTTACTCTGTTTAATTAACCTTTTGGATTTAGGTCGTAAGTCTGAATATTTGGCACGTTCTGTCTCGTCGTTAGAAGTTTTTGATCTAATATGGGCATTCTTCTTGTCTCGTAGACAGTTAGCTATCTCGCTACTCCACCATTTTGGTTTATTTTCGTGTGGCGAACGACGATTTTATGAAGGAATACATTCATTCACCGCCTCGAAGTACGAGTTAGTAAAAAATGTTCATTTATCGTTTATGTCACGCAAGTTGCTCCAATATTTTTGCTTAAGTTTAGTTCTGAGCTTAGTAAAATTCGCTTTTCTAAATTCTGGGACTCTTTCGTTGCTACTAATTATATAGTTACGATTGAAATTTATACTAAATGTGATTGCACGGTGGTCGCTATTACTAAATTCCTCTCCGACATTAATATTCTCTATCAATCTTCTTTTGTTGCAAAAATTAGGTCAAGTATATTATTTCCACGAGTGGAGCATAGTACAAACTGAGTTAGTGAACTTTCTTGTAAGTTAGTAGAGTTCGTTACCATAATGATCGGATAGCGGTTCTCGCCACTTTGGTACTGGTAAATTAAAATCGGCCAAAATTACGGTACGTGCGCGTTACTTATTTCGCTGCTTTGTTCAAAGAAATTGCTGTCGGTTTGCGTTGGCTGAGCTGGAGGTCTGTATATTAGAGCCAGCACTATTTTTGTCCCGTGATTGTTTTTAAGAAGTATGTACGATGTGTCTATGTTTGCGATTTGTGGCTTTGTTAATTGGATCGGGTTGAGATTTTCTTTGATGTAGAATAGGACACCGCCTCCTTTTTTGTTAGTTCGACTTTTTCCAAACAATTTGTATCCAGATAGATTATATTCTGCTAGGAAATCTCTATTTTCAATAGTTAACCATGATTCTGTAATGCCGATTATATCATAATTATCTGTTAACGCAATTTCCTCTAAATCCGAAAATTTGTTACGAATGCTACGAGCGTTGACATAGAAAACCTTCAGGTCGTGACGGATGGGTGTCCTCGTGTTATTCCCAGTTCTTAATCGAACACATCCTACGTTACTTGTCCCTGTGGAACGTGAGCAACCCCGTTTTTTGCTCTGTAATCCTTTACTGCGTCGTTGAGTAGCCTACCAAGGCGGGCAGCGCCTATTTGATTTAGGTGGACACCGTCTTCGGAAAACAAGGATTTGTCATAGTAAAAACTGTTCCAGGTGTCGACAAAACCGATATTCTCTTCACTACATATGTTAGCTAGTCGGCGGTTGACATTAGTTGGCGGTGTTATAGAATCGGTCGTCAGCCTGTCTACGGGGAATGATACCTGAAAGAATAATTTTGTTAGATTTTTCTTTAAACCGTCTTATCATTCGACGGTACTTTGCCAGAAGGTCCTCTGGCTCTGGTTCTATGTATATCGTTAGTTTTTACGTGTATGATGTACGTCGTGTTGGTGGAGGCCAGGCTTGCTACTTCGTCTACAGTGACAATCACGTCGTCCAGGCCGCCACAAGGAATACATAAATATTTCCTAGTCCTGGGTGCCCTACCACAGAATTCCGTGAGTTGCCCTTTCACGATGGAGTTACCCACAAGCCTGATCTCATCGCCGTTCTCCTCTTCATTTTCCTGGGAAAAAATCTGGAAACGGTTATGACAAGAGGTAGTGGGTATGAACCTCTTCGCATTGGCCCTGGGACACACGTTATTCCTAACTACCTGGAAATCCTCCTGTGGGGGAAGAGGGTTAGTGGAAGGTTGGGGGCTAGCCGGGACAGAGAGTATGATGGCAGGTGAAGCAGGAGGGGTCTGCATCACTCCGATATTAAGAGTAACGAATTCCTGTAACGATTCCAGCTTCTCTGTCAAAGCATCAATCTTGCGTAGTGCTGTATTCAGCTCATCCGTCAACACTCTGCTTGTTTGGCAGAATCTGCAAATGAGAACGTCTCTTTTAGCGAAGATCGTCGGGCCGAATGTTCCAGAACAGCACGTACACGTCAGTTGTGGTGCCATGGGGATCGTTGACCTGTAGTTACGGGAAAGGGAAGTAAGAGTATTAAATCGCCTGTAAATAAAATAAAATTTTGGTACCCTTAAAAGGTCAGAATATTAATTTTCTGGAAAAAAGTTATTTATGGACAGACGAACAATATATAAATTGCCTGTAAGAAAACAAAAAAATATTATACCTGAAAGATGTCAGAATATTAATTTACTGGAACAAAGAATTATTGATTATTTATTGGGAGGGAAATGTAAGTAAAAAATTCCCTGTCAGAAATTAAAAACAAGGATAAAAAACAATACAAAACAAGATGGCCTCCAATTACATATATAGTCTAGGAGGGAAATAAAGGTATTTAAATCGCCTGTAAGAAAACAGAAAATTTTAATATGCCTGAAAGAGGTCAAAATATAAATTTACGGCAATGGAGAAATATTAATTATTTATTGGAAGGAAAATATAGGTATTAATTCGCTTGTTAGAAATCAGAAACAAGAAAAAACATTGCCAAACAAGAAAGGTCCCGCACGTACACAAAGAGACAAAAAGAAAGAAATTATAACATAACATAACATAATTACACGGATGACAAAAGCCACAAGGGCCTATCAAAGGTCATCCGCCTCCGTCAAAACCCGCCCACAAAAAGCACCATCACCAGGGGAAGACAAAATCAAAGTCCCCCACAATATAATATAACGGATGACAAAAGCCACAAGGGCTCATCATAGGTCATCCGAGTCAAGCGGCCTCTTTTTCAAGGCACCCAAACTCCCAGGAAAACTACATCCAGAGGATTGCATCCAGAAACAAGGGTATCACCAATCAATTGTAACGGAGAACATGGGGCCATGGCGATGTCATGCCCAGTTAAAAAGGAAACGATAAAAAAGGTTCAACATCAAAAGAAAGAAGAAGAGGAGGCAAAGTCCAACAGGACTTACACCAAGGTTGCAAAGGCAGCAATTAATAAAACCTCAACCTAGCGGACCTACCTTAAGTTGGATAGCGAACAGTCAACCAAGATCATGTGTTGCATCTACTATGCACACATTGTGAATCTTACAAATCCGGGAACCTGCAGAAAAGAACTAAATCAGATGCTTGTCGAGAACGGCATGGAAGAAATGTGGTTCCCTGAGAACCCCGCCTCTGAGGACGTGCTGAGAATCCAAATGCAACCTCCCAGAACAACCCCTCTAGAAATGCAGATAGTCCCCACCCCCCAGTAGAAGAAAACCAGCATATTGCAGTCCAACATCCAACAATATAGACACCCCAGCCAATAGTTCAGACGAACATACCAACTCTCCCAACAAGGAGCCCGCAGTAAAAGATCCCCCAACCGACAAAAGGTAAGATCTACTTCAACATCAAGAGATCATAAAGATAAATACCACGGTAGAAAGATCAATTTTCCCCAATGTAAAACAGATAGGATCATCAGTGAGAGCATCGCAAGTGGAATCGACAAATGGGAATACGATTAAGATATCTCAGAAAGGGTGGTTGAGGAAGCCCTTCTCCTTGAGATGGTCCGACTGAGCCAAGAAGCGTTGGCCACGATCTTGAGCGCTGAATTTAACAAATAAAAGATCCGGAAAAGCCAGATCAATACCATCTAGCCCCTCTTCCCTGAAGAAGCACGACAAAAGGAAAGAGTAAACGTTAAACAACATGGGCAGACTGACAAAAGACTTAACAATTCTACAGATGAATGCTGATGGATGGGACACAAACAAACAACATACGGCAACATAATTAGACAATGCGGCCCTGAGATTGTACTAATCCCCGAATATGGAGTTAACACCGCGCTAACGCCAAAATCACAATCGAGGAATTAAAGAATACCATCTCAAATTTTAAACAAAAGGCCCCTGGAAAATCGGACCTCACCAGAAAAAAACTATATAAAAGCACCGGATAATATACTTGAAGGGATAAGAAACGTGTTTAACGCTTGTATAAACACGGGATATTTCCCCGATGAGTTAAAGATAGCCAAAATCATATTCATACCGAAGCCGGGAAAACCACCTTCGGAGGTCGAAAACTTCCGACCTATATCCCTTCTCGACTTCATCGGGAAGGCGTTTGAAAAAAATCCTGAACACAAGATTAATTGATTATCTCACAAAACAACCTCTCGAACAATCAGCAATTCGGTTTCAGAAAGACCAGGAATACGGAGATGGCCCTCGGCGTGATTACAGAACAAATAAACAAAGCGAAAAGAGACAAATGCAGTATGGACATTTTATGCGGGGACGTATCGAAAGCATTCGATAAAGTCTAGCAAAGAGGCATACCTCATAAAATTCTAAATCTGGAAATGAACAACTATTTGGAAAGAATTTTATGTGACTACGTCATGGAAAGATATGCATACGTAGACACGGAGAATTACCAAGGTGAAAGATTCAAGTTTAATGCGGGCCTCCCACAGGGAGGGTGTTTAAGTCCTTCGCTATATTCAGTGTATACCTCGGACATTCCTCCACCCAGGAACGAGGGCTGTGTGGACATACAATACGCAGATGATTTCCCTCAATTAATTCCCTGTGTTTATCGGAACCCTCAGATGCAGGCCAGAGTAACGGCAACAGAAATAGAAAATCTAAACGAGCAAATGGAAAATTAAAACGGATAGAGATAAATTTAAAATTATACCTATGTATCGCAGAAAACTATCCGACGTTTACATAGATGGAGAGCGATACAGGTATAACGGTGAAGGCAAGATTTTAGGCATAACTATTACCAAAAAGGGTTACAAGAAACACGTGACGGAAAGAATAAACAAAGCACGAGACATGCTAACTTTACTCTACAGATTAAGAAATCTAAACATGAAAAATAAGAAAAAGATCTACCAGGCCATGATACAGCCTACTTTGATATATCCAACAATTGCCATGTATACAGTTTCAAGAAGCCATCAAATAAAAATGCAACGTATACAGAATAAGGTACGAGTAGTATACATAATTACGAACACGCGACGATTAGAGAGGGAAAAACAAAGAGACTTACACATCGAAGCGAAAATAAAACCATTAAACAAAATAATTGAAAAAAGAGCCAAAAAATCATAGAAAAAACACAAGAAGAAATAGGAGAGGAACTAAATAATCAAATAGCACGAGGGGCAGGATGGAGACAACATATGCTGTTTCCTAGTGCTAAAAACAAAGCGGACCGAAGGAAAGAGGAGGAGATTTACGTGTAAAGCAAATAAGGAAACCCGATTGTGACAAAAATTTCCCGAATAATGACAAACTCACCGGATTGGACTTGATACACACAACGAATGACAAAACTTACCCAAAAGTGCAAATGAACGAAAAAGAAAAACATGAATAAATAAGATAAAAATAAACAAATAAATAAGCGAGGAACATGAGCCCACATAACAGATACAGAGACGAGAATTATGCAACAAAAATCATAGAAACTCGAGTTATTAACATATCAGTAGATTTTTGAATGTGTAAAGTCTTGAGCGAGCCAAAGATCGCTAAAGAATAATTTGGTATCAGTATCAGTGCCTCACATGCTGCACGCCACAGAACAAATAATTTTCATCAGACGGATACAAGAGACTATAATGGTGCATATGTGTACCTGCCAGATAAGCGTCGGTCAAAAACAAAAGCAATGAATTGGTACGAGGATACTGCGTCTAGGCGAGCCCTAGTTGAGAAAAATCCCGGAAGGGTGGTGCCAATGATGTCAGCAGAGTTCCATTACCTTTGTTTTGGCGAAAGAAAACCGAAACTACCGGACTTCGGCATAACGAGAGACACGGTTAACAGCTTGTTAGGGTCGACGCTCCTAGGTAGATATCTGAACCGCGCCAAAGTAGATCGAAGAGCTGTCTTCGCAGAGTGTAGAGAGAACACTTTCTGGCAGCACTGAAGTAACACCTTCCATGCTCATAGAAAACAAAGTAACAATGAGAACATTCCCCTAAGGGGCCCTATGAGCCTGGGAAAAGGTTTCCGGCTCGTATATTGAATCAGTGATCTCGTCAGAAATAAAAATAATTAGGAGCCAACCTCTCACTACCATAAAATGATGGGTTTTGATGATACCACATTGCCCGTCGATATCATAGACCAAAAATATAAATAAAAACGCCATGGCCAAACGGTGTCTGAGAACAAAAGCCTCACTAATGACACTCTGCCGCCGGAACAGAGCATTCGACGTATGGTCGAACTTGCGGAAGTTGCACTATGCTGAAGAACAGTGTCCACCACTGTCCAGGAATAAGCTAACCTAACATTTTCCCATTTTTCCATCAACTTGCAGAAGCAAGAGGTTAAATAAATTCCTCGTTAGCCATTAATATGAATACCGTCCTACCCTCTAATAAAGCTAGAGGAAAAGTAGTTTCGCTCACCTAGAATTTGAATCATGACATACCGCATATCATCCGAGTCAGGGGTAATATCTCTTGGCGTATCGCTTATTGCTTTTGGTCGTACAAAACATCCAGTCGTTTGAGAAATTGAAGCTAGACCCGGGCAATCAAGGTGCCACCTTCAATCCAAACTTTGCCCGTGCATCAGGAGAGCACAGGGACAGAAAGCGACTGACGAAGGCAGCGGTTCTAGTCAAGAAATGCGTGAATTAGGGAAAATTATCTCCAGCTCTTCACCAGATTTACTTGGACCCGGCCACTAATATGACCGTGTAGCTCTCGCCTAGATGTTTTCTACAATTCATCTCTCCGAGAAGGAGAAAGAGCTTCGGCAACAGAAATAAGACACGGTGAAACTCCTCCTCTTTAAAGCTGGCTGAAGAGTCCCTGAAACGAGGGAGCACCCCTTATCCAGATGAAGCTAGACTGATACCGCCTGAAGAGAAATATAAAGTGGCAAAGAAAGAACGGAGACATCACATCGAACATATATCTAGCACCTGCCAACCTGGCCTTCATCCTTAAGCAGAGCTGGCCACCAAACGGTTAATCAGTTGATTAATGAAGCTAACCTTTTCGATAACGATTTAAATTTTAAGTTAATTAAAACCGTCAATCCGTTAATTAACGAAGTTAACAGTTTAGTTAATGATTTAACTTTTATGTTAACTTTAAAATCATTAACGGAGCTATTTACTTTCGTTACATTGATCTTCCATTAACTCAAGCCCTGAACCTAAAAAAAATAAAGTACAATCGTATCCCATTTCAGTTTTAGCGTGTAAATTTTCGATAACCGTATCAAGTGCGCAATAATGACAGATTATGTAAGTATTCAACTAATTATGGAATCTGTTGATCTTGAATGTGTTGAGATCGTTGATACTGAACCCCTGGACTCACCTGGACGACTAATTTATGTTTAAGTCAAGGGAAGTAGATAAGTTATTTTGCTGCCATCTGTGACTGGCCAAGACTTTCTTAATCAGGGGGCACAAGACAAGCCTCAATAATCTTAAGCAGCCTATAAAGAGCACCTACCCAGTTAAGTTATTACAGTTTGAAGAGAACGTTAAGGCAGGTTCATCTTGTGTAATAACGGCAAGAGGTTTTCTTCTGATTTCAGCAGCAGTAATCTGTTTTCACATCCGGTGTCAAAAAAGCACACCTACTAAGTATTCGCGAGTCCTTTGCCACCACTACTACTGCAAGTGGCGTACCTCAGGCTTCCGTTGCAAAAAAAAACATGGCATCACTACTTTTGGAAGTGGCGTACTCCAGGCTGATGTGGACCAACAAATTGTGGATAAGTTCGTAACCAACATGCTGCTACTCAGCGTTGTAGAGTCTAACAGGTTCAAGAAACCGATCAAGACGCTGAATCCCAGCTAGAGTTCCATCTCGCTGAGGACGCTGGACAGGGAAACCGTGAAAACGCATATTGACTTGATTAGGTAATTCTCATATTTTTTCTAATTTTTATCCCTAATACTAAGAATGAAATATTCATATTGTTTATTCTCCTAAACGGCACGTCCGATTTTAATAAATTTAGTATTGATGTGAAAAATACTACCAATAGTCTAATACACACAAAATTATCGAGTGTTTTATTTGATTATTTCGAATTTGTTATTATTGATTTTTTATGATTTTTATAAAATGTCTCTTTTATAAAGATGTCTCATTCCTATATTGAATTTCAACAATTCCGTTATAGTGAGGTGATAGTTTAGTCAGGATGTTGCTATTTTCATGAAGAGTATCGTATATAGTATACCAGGCAATGGCTTCGCCACACCTCCCTACGAGGGGAGCTTGCACTTCGCTACTAAGATTAAAATTTAATATCCGAAAAAAAAGCAGCCATGGTTAAATTAATATAAATTTTCTGAACTTCGCCAATTATAATAATTTTAAAAAGGAACTCTAAACTAAATTTCCCCCTTTCAAAATATCACGTTGCTAAAATATAGTTAGAGAAGATATATAAAAATAAATTTTCTGAACTTTACCATTTGTAATTCTTTGGGTTTAAAAAAAATCACAAAATTACGATACTTATATTTATTTCTGAACTTCACCATTTTACTTTTTGATATTAAAAAAGAATTATTAGAAATAACTGATAAAAAACATAAGTCATAACCAAACTAAGATGAAATTATTATTCAAATACTCAAAAAAATTCCCTTCTTAAATTATAGTTAGTGATGATGATGATGATGATTAATACTCGAGTTCCTTTATATCCACAAATTTACATTATAACTTTAAAGAATATAATATTAAATATATGTTGTTGTTTTTTAATTTCAGTGTTATTGACGATGTTCCTTGTGTGGTCACCGCAGCAGCAGGCGGTCATGACTGTGGTCATAACTGTCGACTGGTTGGACTCACCACCAGACAGAAGCTGCATAGAGTGTTCACTTGCATTAGCTTCACAGGCCACCATGCCTATGAAGTGCTTACATAGGATGTAGTCAACGTCCACTATGAACTGCACTTTCAGAACAGTCACCAGGTTCGAATTTTGATAGTTCATTTTCTAATCATCATCATCACTAACTCTATAGAAGGACTGATAAGAGGACTGAAACCAGCAACCTTTTTTTAAAAACTTTAATTATCTAGTCGTCACTAATAGTCGTTATTTAAACTATTTAGAGCGGATCCTAACTTTTATAATTTACAAATTAATTTAAAGTTAAAATACTTAATTTCAGTATAAATAGAAATAAACAAGTTCTAAATAAAAATAGGGTTAATATTTTAGTATAAGGATGGCAACAAATTCTAATTCCATAACAGTGGGATCAGAGATATAAGATGAGATTTTATATCATGTTGACCTTCCTAGTTACATACATTACATGCATATGAAGACTCTCTAATGACAATAAATTTCATAAACTAAAAGGACCTCAGAGGACTCGTGTCCGAGAATCGGTTTCGTCGTCAGTTATCCGGTCTCCTCGGCTGATGTTTGTGCCGGATATGACTGAGGAGACCCAGTCTGTTGTGGAAGAACCGCGCGAAGAAGTCACATGGGAGGGCAAAGCGAGGACGAGGTTGTTCCAGTCGCTCCTTTCTTCTTCTTCCTTTGACCTCTTCATGCTGTTTTCTGTTCTCCTCACAGGCCGAGGTGCCGTCACGGAAGGCTCCCCTGCTCCTGGCAGTTGGCACTCCCACGAAGAAGGTTCAATGTTGGTTTGGGCCAGGGTGCATTTAAGCTGGTCTTTGTAGCGGCACTTTGGTCCTTCTCGGGGTCTTGCTACGGTGGCGAGTTCCACGTAGAGCATGATCCTGGGGAGTCGGGAGGGGTTCATTTGGAGGATGTGGCCTGCCCAGCGAAGACGATGGTGGCTTCGACGCTGGGTATCAAGGCTCGGTTCAAGACCTTGATGTTGCTGATGAAATCTTCCCATCGTATTTTGAGGATCTGTCTCAGTTTGTAATGCTGGAACCGCTCGAGGCGTTTGATGGCACGGCGGTAGAGCGTCCAGGTCTCGCAGGCATAGGGAAGGGTAGAGAGGTCTACGGACCGAAAGACCATGATCTTGGTTCGAATGGTCAGCACATAGTTGTTGAAAATGCGGCGGCCGAGACGACCGAAGGCAGAATGGGCCGACCTGATTAGGTCTTCCACGTCCTTTCCGCACGTGGGTTTTTTTTTCGAGAGAATGCCCCCCAAGTATGAAAAGTGATCCACCTCTTCCAGGGGTTGGTCGTTAATAGTGATGTTGGTACTTGGGATGGTTTTACCAAGCGGTGATTGAATAAGAACCTTAGTCTTGTCGATGTTTATTTGCAACCCAAAACGCTCGCAGGCAGAGTTGTAAAGGTTGGCTGTCTCCTGAAGGCCATCAGCAGTCCTGCAGGGGGTGGCGTTGTCATTGGCATACTGCATTTCACAGACTGAGATTGTAGATGTCCTAGTCTTTGCGCGAGATTAGAAAAACCACCGTGTATGTGGTACCGCACGTCAATGGTGGGGGTCCCCGGTGTGACTTCGTTGAACATGGCTGCCATGTACAGTGATAAACAAGTCGGAGCTAAAACGCACCCTTGTTTGAGACCGCCCATAATGGGAAATAGGTCTCAGGGGGCGTTTTGGTGGCACACTCTGCCAACCATGCCCTCGTGAATGGAGCGAACTAGGGTGATGAAGTCAGATGGACATCCGAACTTGACGAGGACCGTCCACATTGCAGGACTAGGGGCTTTGTCCAAGGCCTTTTTGAGACCCCAGAAGATGAACATGGCTGGCTGTTGTTGTTCTTAATTCTTCTGGAGTTGGCGGGCGTAAAAGATCATGTGTATACAAGAATGTCTGAAGCCACACTGAGACTCAGGGAGAACGTCTTCTGCGATTATGAGTAGGCGGCCGAGGAGAATGTGGTCGAAGATCTTGATCACAGTACTTAAAAGAGAGATACCGCGGTAGTTTCTGTAGTTCTCTCGATTCCACTTTATGAAGATAGTAATGATATTCACGTCGCAGAAGTCTCTCGGGATGGTCTTGGTTTCCCAGATCGTTGGGGAGACTCTAGAAATGAGAATTCCAACGATCATGGATTCTCTCGTTATCAGTAATGGTCGTGGAGCCGTCTTCATCTTTTAGGCCACCTACTGATGACCTTGTAGGGCCGAAGACCTCATTGGTTGTGGCAGAGAAGCGGCACAAGTCTCGTTGGTCAGCTTAGTCTTGGATCTCCTCTGATTTCCTCAGCCACCAGGTGCTCTGAGCTTCACGGATTTCTCTTTGGCATTCTACGAATGCTTGTTGGTGTTTCCGCTTATTATTCGGTGTAGGTTAGTTCTCGAAGGCGAGACGTGTCCGACATTTAGTTTTGATGAGACGAGTGATGTTTTCATCGTCCTCGTCGAACTAATCTTGGTTCTTCTTCCGGGCTAAACTAATCGTTTCCTTGGCGGCATTGCTCATAGTATCGCAGAGGGTGGTCCAACCGTCCTCTATTGATGCCGACTCTGGGATATCCGTAAGGTGTCTTTTAATGGCCACCCTGAAGTCTTGAGATGCCTGAGGATCACGGAGCTTGGTACAGTTAAAGTGGCGACTGGCTCTGTTCGCTGCGACCCGCTTCGGTGGTCCGCGGATCTTGATGGCGAGGCGAGAGACAAGAAGGCGGTCATCCGTCCAGCAGTCATCTGCCCCAGGCATAGGACGAGTGATGTAGGCATCTTTCCTGTCTCTAGCTCCGGTCAAGATATAGTCGAGTATGTGCCAAAGGTTCGACCGAGGTTGTTTCCAGGTCGTCTTCTGTCGGTTGGGGAGTTATAATAGGGTGTTGGTAACGATGAGGTCGTGTTCAGCAGAAAAGCCCAGGAGAAGCTGACCGTTGGGATTGCTGTTCCCGATGCCATGGTGGTCGAGGATGCCTCCCCACAACCGATAATCACTGCTGACTCTGACGTTGAAGTTTCCCAGCACGAGTTTGTCGTGTGTGGGGACTGCCTGGTTGGTGCGGTCGGGCAGGTTGTAGAAGGAGGCTTTGACTTCGTCTTCAGAGATCAGGTTAAGGAAGCTGTGTCAAGTGAGTGGTATCCGCACAGACAATATGTGCTCACTGATGGCAGTCGGCACAAGATTATTCTGGTGCACGAGCAGGGATCGAATGGCGAAGCCAACAGCCATAGATGCTGCTCATGGCTGTGACGTCGAGGTTGAAGCAAGCAAGCGTTTTGCAGATGAAGGCCGGGGTGTTGATCTGAGCGGTCGCTGTCGCTCAAGTCCTGGAGGGTGCGGATGTTCCAAGCCCAAGAAGAAGGGCTTTGAGATGGGAGGGCGAATAGTCGATGGTTAAGTAATATTTGAGTTATGACCAATGAATGTGAAGTCCGCCAGCCGCAGTAAGCTGTCTATACAAGTTTGCCTTGTCCAATGTTTACCCTACCTTTTCTAGGGGCCTTCCTATGCGTGGTAAGCTGCGGGGATACTAAAAGGGTCAGCCCAGTCGCAAGTCCAGCTGCCGAACTACAATGTCACGGCAAGGTAATTAGAAAGCAACCATCTAATATCTGCCGTCAATATGTGGTCTCGGACTAGAGGCTTTCGACTATATAGGCCTGCCCCCGGCGCCCGTGGTGCCATCGCCAATGGACTTTGGAAAGGAAAGGATCCAGTCTGGGAAAGAAAGAAGGCTGAAATAAAAAACAACAGAGACTAATTCCAGTCCATAAGGAATTTGCTTTGGGCGTTCGTGGCTGCGTGACGGCCACGCGCAGGCACTTGTCCATTAACGTGTCCACTGCTGCTCAAAACATTGAAACATGCAGTTTCGTGAGGGTGGCTACATTAGGCTACCGGGTTATTGATCTATCAAGGCTCGCCTTTGTCACACCTGCTCGCTGGGCTCTGCTTCCCTCCGCCGGAGCTAAACATAGGAATCTTATATGGCCCATGTCTGCCTGGTTCGCCTTTGGGTTCTTGCTGTGGGTTGCGTTTAGTCTGGAACCTGATAAACGACCTTACCGCCTTGGGTGACCCTGCCAGAAGTTTTAAACTCTCGACGGCATCGCTATTGGAATCATAGGAGCACTCAGGCCCTTACACCACGGCAAAAGCGCAACCACCGGAAGAACTAAATGGTATATCAGTAGCTGTAGTGATGTCAAAGAGCAAGATAAGAGGACATTATCGCTAAAACTTGCACGAATATTCGCTTATATGGTTCCTTTTATACCATGGCATAGCCCCTTTTATAATGGAAATAAGAGAGATATCCGATAGACTAATACAACTTCCCCTTTTTAAGGGGACATTTTTGGATCTGGTACAATTTTTATTACTAATTTCCACTTGCTTTTTAAGGCCTATCTCAGTATGACCCTACTATTTAAAAATGGCTATTCGAAGACGGATCGCTATAACATATCACCTACGCTGCAAAGATGAACTAGGACTCAACAAGGCTGCCATTGCACCCAAACAAATGCGGCTTAATTTAACTCGACTTGACGCTGATGGGATCCGACCAAACATTCTGGCACCCAACAATTCTTTCAAACTATGGAAATTCAGGTGGATACAGATCATTCTATCTTTATTATATCCCAAATGCTTTCTTTTAAAATAGAAAAAGTAAAAGATGATATGGATGGAGCAAAATGAAACAAAAAAAATCGATTACTGATCAACAGGAAACAAAAATCCGTGAGATAATAAAATTTAGGACCCGTTTAACCGAGGTAATGACCTCGCGGTAGCCAGAAACCAGTATATAATAAATCTCAAGCAAGGAAGTGATGTACATACGTGTGAGAAAGACCATCAAAGAAGAAGCTTGTGAAACAAACCAAAATTCTCCCTCCCAAACTTTACTCGGAGCAACTATAACAAATACTCATTATAAAGCTAGAGCCAAAATGTGGCATATTTTAAATTATGTGACTTTATGAAAAACTATTTTTAAAAAATCAGGGCGATAGTATACAGGTAAAACAAAACAAATTTACTGATTCACTTATTAAGGTTATTTAAAAAAACACAATTCCAAAAATTTAGTGAATAATATTTACGAAAACAAGCCGCTGTTCTCTTCCTTAACAGAAAGAGCTTGGTTACACAGGCACCCCTGCGTGGTGTGGCCTACGGCCTTATTTGCTAATATTAACCGCCTTTTTTAATCCCCTTTATAGACTCTTTATTTTAACACCCTGAACACCCTTTTCTTTTTCTTCTTCATCTTCTTCTTCATCTTCTTCTTCATCTTCATCTTCTTCTTAATCTTCTTCTTCATCCTCATCATCTTCTTCATCTTCTTATTCACCTTCATCATATTCATTATATTCATCTTCATCATATTTATCATATTCATCCCCATCTTCATATTTATATTTATCTTCATCATCATCATCATCATCTTCTTCTTCATCTTAATCTTAATCATCATCTTCTTATTCATCTTCATATTCATCATCATCTTCATTATCTTCTTCATCTTAATCTTAATCCTAATCTTCATCATCTTCATCTTCATCATCTTCATCTTCATCATCTTCATCTTCATCATCTTCTTCTTCATCATCTTTATCTTCTTCTTCTTCTTCTTCTTCTTCTTCTTATAAAGGAAAAATTAGAAATAACTTTGATAAAAAAAATAAATATACTTAGGTTATAACCGAACTTCTTCTTCTTCTTCTTCTTCATATTTTTCTTTTTCATCATCTTCATCATCTTAATCTTCATCACCTTCACCTTCATCTTCATCATTTTCATAATCTTTATCATCTTCTTCATCTTCATCATCATCTTAGTATTATTATTATAAAGGAATTATTAGAAATAACTTTGATGAAAAAATTAAATATACTTAGGTTACAACCGAACTTCTTCTTCTTCTTCTTATTCTTCTTCTTCTTCTTCTTCATCATCTTCTTCTTCATCTTCATCTTCATCATCATAAGGGGGCGTATTAGTGTATATAAAAGATGACTTAAACGCTATAACGATCGACTCGTCTACGGCAGATATGAGAAGTGAGGCCTTATTAATCCAATTATGTTGTAATGCAAAATATAAAATTAATTTAGCCGTCATATATCGTCCTCCATCGCAAATAGAAAGAGAAGATGCTGCACTCTTTGATATGCTTTCATCTTGGGTTAGAAAAGGAACCACATTAGTCTGCGGCGATTTTAACTATCCAAACGTTAATTATAGTAACCTAACGTCAAATAAAGCTGGGGAGAGACTACTAAACTTTATTCTGGAGAATTTTCTCGTTCAAAAAGTGGAGGAACCAACTCGTGATAATAATATCCTCGATTTAATCATGGCGACTGACGAGTCACTGGTAGAAAATGTTTGTGTAGGAGAGCATTTAGCCTCGAGTGACCATAATGCGATTAGATTCGTGGTTAACACGTGTGTAGATGTAAAAATTAGTACACAGCTCATGCCACGTTTTGGTAGCTGTGATTTTGATACTTTTCGCGAAAGGATTAAGGATGTAGACTGGGGAATGCGCTTCGAGAATAGGTCGGTAGGAGAAATGTACACTGAGCTTCGGCGTACACTCCTTAGTGTAAATTTCGACTTAGTAAAGTATGTGCGCCGTAAGAGCGGGAAGTCGATGAGAGCGCCGTGGGTTAGCCCACTAATATTAAGCTTAATTAAGGACCGAAATAGAAAATTTCAAATACATAAGAACAACGAGTCATTTATAAGTCGGCAAAATTACATAGATTCTCGAAGAGAAGTTAAACGGGCGGTTAGAGATGCGAAGCGGAAATATGAAATAAAACTGGCGAAGGATTCAAAGAAGGAACCGAAACGGTTTTACGGCTATGTAAACAGTAGGAAACCCTTAAAAGGTTCAATAGGGCCGATTAAAGACAAAGATGGTCGTTTGACGGAATTTCCGGCGGAAATGTCTAAAATTTTAAATGAACATTTCACAAGCGTCTTTACTATTGAAGATTCGTCCCAATTAGGATCGTTAGTTGAAGAAGTAGATAATAGTGATATTTGCATATCCGATATAACGGTTAATGAAGTGGAAATTCTTAAATATATTAACCTGATGAAAAAGTCGAAATCACCCGGGCCCGATGGCGTTTACCCCACTCATTTAAAGGAACTTAAGAATGAGCTTGCGAAGCCGTTGCGTGCAATTTTCAATCGCTCATTAGAAGATGGCGTAGTCCCTGTAGACTTCAAGCGTGCAAACGTTACACCAATATTTAAGAATGGGAATAGATACGAAGCAACGAATTTTTGTCCTATTAGTCTAACTTCGGTAGTTGGAAAGCTTTTAGAATCGGTAATTAGAGATAGAATAGTGTGCCACCTCGAGGTAAATAATCTGATTAAAGATTCCCAACATGGGTTTAGGCGGGCGAGATCGTGCTTGACAAATTTGCTCGAATTCTTCCATAAAATGATTTGCGTTTACGACGAAAGCAAAGCTGTAGATTTAATCTATCTAGACTTTAAAAAGGCGTTTGACACCGTTCCGCACGAGAGATTATTAATGAAAGTTAAAGCAGTCGGTGTGAAGGGTAAGATATTAAATTGGATTAGAAATTGGCTGAAGGATCGTTCGCAGCGAGTAGTTATAAATGGTGAATGTTCAGATTGGGTCAACGTCAGTAGTGGAGTGCCACAAGGCTCCGTTCTTGGCCCATTATTGTTTCTAATATATATAAACGATTTGGATAATGGCGTATTTAGTACGATTTCTAAATTTGCTGACGACACGAAGCTGGGCAACCGTGCCTATGTAAGATCGGATGTAGAAAAATTACAAAAGGACCTAAACTTGATTGTCAGATGGGCGGATAAGTGGCAAATGCAGTTTAATTTAAGTAAATGTAAGGTGATGCATTTGGGTTGCCATAATTTGAGGGTAGAGTATACCATGAAAGGCCAGGTCCTCGACGTAGTTAAATTGGAAAAAGACCTGGGAGTTTTAGTCTCGGATGACTTCAAAGTCACGAAACAATGCGCGGATGCATGTAAAAAAGCAAATCGTGTGCTGGGTTATATCGCGCGTAATTTCACGTTCAAATCCAAAGAGATAATTTTACCATTGTATAAATCACTTGTGCGTCCACTGCTCGAATATGCGGTTCAATTTTGGGCTCCATACTTAAACAAAGATATCGCGCAATTAGAAAGAGTGCAGCGTAGGGCTACAAAATTAATTCCCGAGCTGAGAAACAGGCCCTATGAGGAAAGACTCAGGGCATTAGATTTGCCATCTCTCGAAGGCAGAAGATTACGTGGCCAGCTAATTGAAGTATTTAAAATATTGAAAGGATTTTCAAACGTTGATTATAGGAATTTGTTCGAATTGGATCATAGGGGAAATACTCGGCAACACGGATTAAAATTAATGAACAAGCGATTTAACACTAATATAGCCCAAAACTATTTTACGTTTAAAATTACTCAAATTTGGAATAGGCTACCCACCCACGTAGTGGATAGTAGGTCGGTAAATATGTTTAAAAACCGTCTCGACGCGCACTTAAATAGTATAAATATAACGTAGTCTGAGCACAGTAAATAATAACGTCTTTGCAAAAGGAGTTTGGAGCGGAGGAACAACGAGTAAAAATGATGACTAAAAATGAT
Source organism: Ceratothoa steindachneri (assembly GCA_963969495.1). Classification (NCBI taxonomy): domain Eukaryota; kingdom Metazoa; phylum Arthropoda; class Malacostraca; order Isopoda; family Cymothoidae; genus Ceratothoa; species Ceratothoa steindachneri. Next base: position 27,736,996 of record OZ018325.1, read on the forward strand.
GCCAGCGATTTCTCTTGCATGTGTAGTTTAGATATCCATTTTCTTTTCCGCCTATCCTATAACTAGATTTTCACCACTAGCAGTCGAGGGCTGCGGAAGTTGAGAAGAAAAACTTTCTATCACCCCCCCCTAGGTTGAAGTAGTTAATATGCCTGACATTGTACACATGTAGATAAGTGTGTACAGTAGATTATATATTTAAAAAAAAAAAATATAGCATGTTAGAGATACACTCGTAGATAAGTGTGTATCGTAGTTTCGGATGTAGTGTAGCGGACTAGCCTCGAGCGGACCTTAGGGTCTTTGTTGGTCCTAGATTCTGTAGTTCTGTAGTTCTGTAGTTCTTCTTCTTCTTCTTATAAAGGAATTATTAGAAATAACTTTGATAAAAAATTTAAATATACTTAGTTGACAACCGAACTAAATGAAAAAATCTTATTCAAACCTTCAAAAAATCTCGTTCTTAAAATATAGAGTTATGGACAACGTATCACCCAACATATGAATCCAATATCTAACAATTATTAGATTGATTCAATAGCAAAAGACAACACCAGAGGCAAAAAAGAGAATGAACTCACAAAAACATAAAATAACTAATGCAAATAATTCAGTTCTATAGAGAATTTGTCGACCGCAATAAAAACCAGGAGAAAAAGAGAGAATGAACTCATATAAACATAAAATCTAATCCGAAGAGTCGAGTTCTATCAAGAATTACGAATTACTGGACCGTAATAAACACTAGGAAACACAAGAGAGAATGAACTCACAAAAACATAAAAAAACCTAATGCAAATAGTCGAGTTTTCTCGAGAATTTTTGGAGCGCAATAAAAACTATTGTAGAAAAAAGAAAATGAACTCACAAAACATTAAAAAACTAGTAATTTGCAAGCTGTTCAACAAATATTGCAGCGACTATGAAATGTCTCTGCTTACGAAATCATTGGCCATAAAGACGCCGGTGGGCCAATCGCCATCAACCCCTTCATAATGAGTCTCCTTGGAACACGGTTTTGTTTTATTTTATTTTTTTAAATTCACGCTTCCTTCCAGGCCCCACCAATATGGGTACATACACTAAAATTACAAAGATAAGTCTATCTTAAAGCTGCTTTAAAATAAAAATATTGAAAAAACACCCCCAAAAATATATACCAACAAACTCTCAACAGTGAACAAAGAATGAATAATATCTACTCAGAAAGTGATAGCGATTTTCAATATGCCGCCCGTTCTGGAAGAGATTATAAGGACTCTGGACTAAGAAAAAGAAATCTATAATCTCTCAAAGACGATAATAATTATGAATTACTTTAATGAAGGGAGAGAAATTTGCTTTGATCATCTTGCTTACTTCCCAGCGCCTCTTCCTCCCTTATGCGAGCTGGGCGGTACTTAGGAAGGCCGCCACGCTCCTTCGGTGTGTTCACAGGAATTCGAAATTCGGAAATTCTAAGGTAGAAAAATGGTGTTTGATAGTGGTAGAGGTAGAGTGAGAAAATGTGTATGATAGTAGAAGATAGGTGTGCCAATACGTCTGGCGATGGCTTCTTGTTGTAATCTTGTTTGTTTGATATCTTTAACTTAATTTTTCAGCATTCAAGCCTTTATTTTCTGTTTTTCCTTTTGCGTCTTGTTCGAGCTATTCTTGTTTTGCATCTATGCGTCCTTTTCTTATTTTCTTTGCCCTTTTGAATCTTTTGATTTATTTAGTGAATTTATTTTGTTTTGTTGTTCATTTTTACTTATTTCTTATGTCTTGTTTTTCTTTCGTTTTTATTACTTTGTTGTCCATGTCCTCTTTGGATCTTTTGTTTATATTTTTTACTTTGTATAATCTTTATTCTGTCCTTTTTGGATCTTTTGGTTTCAATCTCTTTCTTTGCATTTGCTTTATTTTTGCCCTTTTGGGGATCTTTTTGTTTTTCTACTTTCGCTTATTTTCGTTATGCTTTAATGGTGACCTTTATAGGTCTTTAATTCTCCTTTTTCTTTACATATTGTATGTGCATTTTTCCGGTTTTATTTATGTATATATTGGTGTTACAGCCTCCTGCATTCACATTTGGCTGCTGGCAAATCCTTGTCTAATTCGGGGCTCATGATCGGGGAGTCGTATATTTCGGAGGATACCTTCTGGTATATGTTGGTCAATTTTGCTCCATATTTTTCTGGCTCTTTTGTGTAGGGTCACATTTATGGGGTTTATGTCGGTTAGGTCGTGTAGGGTTGTTTCAGGGATGCAGTCCAGGAGACTCACGTCGAGGATGTATCGAAGTGCCTGGTTCTGCATCGCCTGAGCTTTTCTTATCCGTGTCCTACTTGCCAGATGTAGTGGAATTGCCGGATACAAGAGGATTGGTCTTACAAGGGCTAAGTACAGTTTCCTTTTGTTTCTGAAGGATAGCCTTCTTAACCTGTACAGTTGCTTAACTCTTGTTTTGGCCTTAGCTATTTTGTCAGTGAGATGGACGTTGTACCCATTAGTGTTGAATTTAGCTCTAGGGCTTGTCCTTCGTTAGTGTATGGGTAGAGCTCTTCGTTCACTACAACGTCATCTGTCTTGACTCGGCCGACTGGGATAACCTTAAACTTGTCGTTGTTGGTTCGGATCTTATTTCGCTTCTCATAAGCGTTTATGTTCCCAATCTCGCCCGCCGTCCTGTAGGCTATATCGACAGGGTTCTTGTAGTCACTGTGAGATGTCGTCGGCTAGTTGCACGTTGAGTGCATAGTCTTGGGTGTGAAGGGGGAGGTCGCTTGTAAGTATAGTGTATAGTGTGGGGCTTAGGCAGCCCCCTTGGGGTACACCAGCCTTCATAGTTAAAGAGTGTCCCTCCCTGTCCTCCAGATAGTCGCAGAGGACTTTGGGGATATTTATTTCCATCCCAAGATCACTAATCTTCTTCTTCAGTCCGGGAATCCAGACTTTGTCGAATGCCGACGCAACATCTCTCAGAACGACGTCAACCCTCTTGTCTTGTGCTTTTGCGTTGGCAACGAAATCTGTCATCAGGGCAAGGGCGGTTTCCGTCCTAAGGTGTTTTTGGAAACCATGTTGCTGCCTATTATACAGATTCCCTGCGTCCAGATAGCATTTTAGCCTGTCATTTAGGGGCTTTTCGTAAAGCTTCCCTATGAACTCCAGGAGGCAAAAGGCCTGTAACTTTTGACCTCTGCTCTAGGTTTGCCCGGTTTTTAAATGAAGATCATCCTCACTCTCTTCAACCAGTCCGGGAAGTATCTGACATTCAGGCAAGCATTGAACAGTCGTAATAGTGCCTCGTTAATATTAGGTGGGGCATTAAGGAGATGAGCCCTAGTTATTCCCGAGATGCCCGGGGATTTCTGTCGAAAACTTTTAAGGGCCTTTTCGTACTCCTCGTGAGTAAACGACCTTCCTTCCTCTCTCGGTTGTCGGGTGTCTTTGACGTAGTGGAAGGGTGTTAGTTCGGGTCCTCTCTGTTTCAGGTGTTCCATTACTTCCTCCTCATAATCCATATCAAAGTCTAAGTTTTCCTGCTCCGTAATTTTGAATTTCCTACTCCAGTGTTCTCTGAAGTGGCTTTCGACTTCATGATCTTCGGTCACTTTCCTTCCACCCGAGGTGATGGAAATGGGGCTTTTATGCTGGAGCGTCCAGCTTAGATTTCTAATTTGCGGCCAGAATTTATTGGGATCGTCTTCCAGCTCTATCCTGTCAATGATACCGTCCCAGATCTTTTATTGTTCTCGCTGATCAGATATTTGAGTTCCATGCGTAGGTTTCTCATTTGATGGTATCTGACTGCATTATTGCCATACGCCAGGATCTCTAAAATGAGCTTTTTAGTCTATTACGTCGTTGTTGGATCTCATCGTCCCAGCGTAGGGATGGGAGTGTCTTATATTCTACCCTCGGGATGGCCAATCTGTCTGCTTCCACTGTTTTTGACATAACCTTCTCAATATGGGCGCCAATGTCTTCGAGGGTAGCTCCTTCTAAGTTCTCTATGTAGAAGTCTTGTAGCAGTCTCTTATGTAGGGGCCAGTTGCCATGTGCAGACATCTGCGAGAGGAGACTTTGACTTGGATGGGCGAAGTTGATATAGTTGTGATCATGCTGATATGATCTGATGGAGTATAGGGGCCGGGAATGGTAACCTGGTTCAGTACGAAGTTGTCGTTCGTTAGCACGATGTCAGGGGGTGTGGAAGATCTCCTCGTCAGATAGGTGGCGAAGTCTGGACCAATCTTTTGTGCTATACCTCTTTCCATTAGGAGGCTTGCCCGTTAGGATTGCTGGTATAACCTGCCTCCCTGCAGCGGGCGTTCAAGTCGCCAATCATGATGGTGCAGTTGTTTCTCTTGAATAGACGGAGAAAGTTCGGTATTGGGAGATACGGGCGCCTTGGTGGTTGGTACCCCGCCGAAATGACCAGATCGTCAATGGTCGTGCAGATCTTGATTGCGATGTACGACTCTTCCAGGTTCAGGATCTCCTTATACCTGATACCCTTGCGTATAGCAATTGCGACACCGTCGTATCTCTCATTACTATGATTGACCATAAGAACGTGATAGTTTTGTATCTTAATGAGGTCGACTTCGGGATTGAGTCCATGCTCCGATATTAGAACAATGTCTGGATCCACTTCTCTTATGATGTTGTTGTAAGTGGTTTTCTTGCTTTCCCAGCCATTGACGTTGAGCGAGAAGATCTTCAACTTTCTAATAAACCTGACGTTGTAATCTATATTTGTCTTCTTAAATTAGTTTAATTTTCGCCGGTTCTGATCTGGCGGGGAATCTCACCCTACAGGATCTCTTCTTTTTTAAATTGATCGTGTGATAAGTTAAAGCACAATTTGGAGTAAATTTCGATGTTACCGCCTTTTAGTGCTGAGATTACATCTTCCTCGCTGGCGTCGCAGTCATACTTCCACTTAAAACGGCCTTTCAATACTCCTTCTATTATGTCCTTAACTTTGGACAGCCTCGGGAGTGGGGCCGATGGAGAACCATAAATCTTAATATTTAGGTCCGTTGATTTGTGTTTGAGGGATGCTTGCCTGTCTTCCTTCGTGTTCTCCCTGTTCTGGTTTGTTTTAAGTGTTTTTTTGGTTCGTTTATTGTGGTGATTGTACTACCTCCACATTGTCGGTTGTTGAGGGAGTTGGTCGGTTCAGTCTTGAGTCTCTAGATTGTGACTTATTGTTTCTAGTTTAGGTGGAGCTTCTTCCTGTTTGAGCCTGATATATGTCTACGGATGGGGGATTATTCGGGAACCACATGGGTTTCATCCCGTTTTGCACAAGCATTTTATTCAGTTCTGTCGCGTAAGTTCCCGGTCTGGCTATATTTATGAAGTGAGCGTGAACAACGCTCACAACTACCTCTTGGTTCATGTTGGGGTCGAATTGGAGTATGGTTTTCTCTATTTCTTTACTTTTCCTAGCTTGGGCATAGGTTGTATTAGCCTTTCTTGTTTTTTCTTCTTGTATTTTCCTTTTCTTCTCACTCACCATTGCTTTCATTTTGGGACATGACATCGAGAGGGTGCGGTGCGGACCGTCGAAGTTGATGCATATTTTTTTTGCCCCGTTGGTACTCTCTTTCCACGTGTGGCCGGCACCTGCGCATTCCGAGCAAACCTTGCCCTGTAATGTGCATTCCTTCATCGTGTGGTGTTAAAGAGCATAGCAAGAGAAGCATACTTGCACTGATACAAAGGCTTCCCTTTCTATGCATGCGGGAGAGATCTCAGTGCATAACATTATTAGTCCTGCCTCGGCCACTTTGCTTGCCATTTCTGATGTTTGGAAAGTTGCCTTGAATAGGTGATTATACTCTCCCCGAACTCAGTTTTGGAATTTATATATCTCGTCTATTTTTGCCCAACTTTGCTTTTCTTCTATTTCGTATTTCATCTCATCCACGCCGTGCGAGCCGACCCATGGGTCAAGGCGGCGGCAAATGATTGACCTATGCGCGGAGACGTTAAGTGGTACTTTTGGTTTCAGACTGATGTTTGCCAGTGTTGTCCTTGATTTTTCGCTGAGAAGCTTGTCCACGTCCTGGTCATAGTCCCATATGGCTAGGTTCCCCTAGGTTTGGTCCACCAATCTGCATAGGGTGACCCCTATGGTGGAAAAGATTGTCTGGAAGACCTTCTTCCTAGTTGATTTCGTGCCATGCTCCGTGACTCAGAGCGGGATCCTCTTCTCCCCCCTGGGGTCGTCCATGACGGCCCTTCAGGGGAGATTCGTTTCTTCGAAGCCTATTAGGTCCCTATTTTTTTGTGTGCCGAAGACTATATTCCGAGTTCACCTTCTCTGCCCTACCTATATAAATGTCTATAAAGGGCCAACCTGCCATCCCTGATCGCTTTACCCCTTATTGGGGCCCCCTTCTTTGCGCCCTTTGTAGGGGTTCCTTCCGGGGTTCGGAAACGTCAGAGACCGGTGGTTTCTACAGGCCTTAATTGGCAGAGAAGTTGTCAGGACGCGGGGTGTGCTGCTGCTTTAAAGAGCAGGAATTATGGCAAAGTAGTATCGAAAGAAAAGGCGAGGTTCGGAAATTAACTCAAGAGGGAATGGGGAGAGATTAAAGGCCAGTGGCTATAGACCGGTGCGGAGTATATGACGATGTTATGTGATAGTGTGGTGTTTGGACTGGCGAGATTGGAGGATCGGTTGGAGAGGGTCTAAGTCTTGCTAGATCGGCGGCTTCCCTAGATCGTCGAGATGTGGTGGCTTAGTGTCTGGGACACTTCGGCGCGGCAGTGCCTTTTAGAATCAAGGAAAACTTATTGCGATGCTGCTATTTAGGTGTAGAGTGGTGCTGACAGCTGGTGGTTTCTTGCTGCTGGGAATTTGCGTTCCCAAGCAGCACCATACTGTATGTGGTGAACGTGGTTGTAAATGGGGTCTCTCTCGAGTTTCCTCAGTTGTTGAGTTAGTCTCGTGAAGGTGTATGTATTTAGAGGAGTGAATTTGTTTGTGCCGTGAAGTGTCGACATTCTCATGTACAGAGGAGAGCGACAGGCGCGCTTCAGAGCTGAGGTCTGTATGCGCTGTGCACTCCTCTGCTAAGTGTGGCTTGAAGCCATTAGTGTAATTGGTGCATATGTAAGTATTGGTCCGTAGGAGTAGCTGCATCTTCATGTTGTTCGTTTGGCTTTGGCTTGTGTGGTGTTTTGGTGTGTGTGTGAAAGTGTAAGTACTTGTCAAATGTTGTTCCTAGTATTTTTGTTGTGAGTTTGTATGTAGGCCTTATTGGGACTGGGTACTGTTGGTCGGGTATGTGATTATGTATCTGGATGTTTTGCATGTAGTGGTCTTGCGCTTCATATAGTATTATTTGTGTCTTCTGAGGATTGGTTTGGTGGTTATGAGCCACGTATCCTCGTACTGTTCACAGGTCCGTAAGAGGATAGATATTGTGTGTGGTGCGTAAGGTTTTGGCAGTCTATGAGTAGGTGTTTGATGTTGTCTGGGCTTTTTTGGTTGCATCTGGTGCATGTTGGTGTCGTGGCAAGGTTTATTCTGTGTTTGTATTTTTGAAGTATAATGGAGTGGCCAGTGGAGTTAAGTGGAGTGGCCTAACCTGAGTTGAGATAGGATTGTGTTGATCAAATTAGTGGGTAGAGAAGTATGTGATTACTCAGGACCAACTTGTTACTCTCGACAGCAGCATGGAAAGGGAAATCAGCAAACAAATAAAAGTGTGGAAGTAAAAAAAAGGCAGAGTTCCATATTCAAAAGAAACAACATGATTGTACATTTGAAGCGTAAAGTATTTAACAAATATGCTCTTCTTGTCATTCCATACGGTAGTGAAACGTGAGATAACAGAGTGCAGAACACTCCCCATAACTGAAAACAAGTGAGGGAGAGATCACTACACGTTGCAAGTGATGGGCAGACACCATGAAAGAAACAATTGGATACGAGCCCACACACGGGTGATGGAAGTAGTAAAAATAAAGGTTCTGATATGAAGATGGGTGGACACGTTCTACAGAACCATAGACACTCGCAGAGGACCTGACTGCCACTGAAAGAATGGTTGGTTGCAGAGGAGAGTCTTCACGGCACTCTTAAAGAGACCATGAGAAGGGTAACTAATGGCTGGCGATTATTCTAGGCAAAATCTGGCAAACTCGAGTGCTAGACTTTGGTGAGTGGAAAGAGAGATCTTTGCTTTGAGGTTGGATGAGAGCGACTAATGATAATAACGATGATGATAATGAAATATAGGAAAGTCGTAAGGAGAGATAAAAATGCGAGGAAAGTACATAATCCTCTTAGCACCAAACTGTGATTCAAGAGGGTATTAGGGACCGCGATGGCAATCAATTCTCCTTAACCCCTTACTCCGTTCCCAACAAATGAGGAGGTCCCCTTGCGGAGGTACTCCCACACGAATGTGGTCTTACCATTGAATTTATTATACTGTTACTAATAAGATCAATGTATAATCCAATAGAGGTATACAAGACAGAGAAGAAAGTTAAACTAAAGAGAACAGCAAGAAAGCGTGGAGGATATGAAGAGAAATTTTACTTCACATTGAACGACCTGGTAAATGGGCGTAAAAGGGAGAGATAAACCAACTAAACATATTAGATATGCGTAAATAAAAAGTCCTTCAAATGAGAAAACAGTGCGGCCCGAATTATGTTAATAACCTTCCCTTAAATGTTCTTTGCTCCGTCTCTGCCCCAAACAACTATTTTGTTTTTCAGTTCGAATATTTCGAATCTCATTTCATTCGAGGTTTGTTTGTTATGGAGTTTGGAGAAAAGGGTTGACACCGTTCAGAGAGAAGGGTTCCTTGTTGCATTTGTAGGAGTGTTCCTTGTTGCATTTGTAGGAGTGTTCCTTGTTGCATTTGCGGATGATGAGTGACCATGGGGGATTGGGTTGTCCCGAGAGAATTGATGGGGGTTGAGGGGATATGGAATAGCCTGAAATGGGTGTCAGGGGGGTTCAGATTCTCGCGTGTTACCGTTACTTATGGGGAATAGAAGGGCTTCTTTTGAAAGGGTTTAGGTTCCTTTGCCGGATCTATCCAAGAGTGAGAAAGGAGGCAAGACAAACAGTAAATGGGGTAAATTTACGACCTAGATTAAGGATAAAGGTAACTCGGATACCAAAACTTACCATACCTAACTCCTAAGAGAAGGGCGCATTCCATGAACAAATTCGTACAGCGAACCTAGGCATTCAAAAGTACGAATTTGAACGAACATAAAAAATCTGTTACAAAACGTTGTTCCAGCACCCTCGTTAGAACTGAACCTATGTCCGTTCAGCCCAAATGAAAAGATCTATGTACACATAATCAAAACAGCTGAAAACATACTCAAACCTCAGCAAATTTTAATATAATTTTAAGACAAAAGTGAAAATACTCGTTTTATTTTTTTCATAAAAAACGGAATTTCAGGGATTAATTTTCCGCAAAATAATTATAACGTTTCTTTAAAATGAACAACAGTAACCAATTATCTTTCATTTCTTCTAAGAAGTATTTCACATTTCAAGTGATCATTAAGTCTTTAATGAATACACCCAGCTGGAAAAACCACAAAGTTCTCGGTAAAAACGAACGCCTCTACCTCAGAAAGACGAAGCTCACTGCCGTTGACGTCAGGATAACCGAGCAAATGAAAATATTTAATTAATGAAAACCCGACTTTTTCTTCATTATTTTTTCTGCAAACATGATGAAAGCTTCAATATTTTATTTCCTAACTAAATTTCGTAAACGGAAATTTAACGGCCATAATATGTAACTTTTCATGTTGAAAAGAAACCACAAAATATACAACGTTACATCTTTTTTTGTAACCACAAACTTGTCCTTATTTAGAATTGCACATTAATTATCTTTTCCTCTCTCTCGTCATGGGAAGTTAATCCAAATGATAGTATAATAATCATTCCATGATTTTTTTTTCCTGTATGAGTACCTGCATTTGTGCAGTTGGAGTGTATATGCGCATCTGTAGGATATATATATATATATATATATATATATATATATATATATATATATATATATATATATATATATATATATATATATATATATATATATATATATATATATATATATATATATATATATATATATATTCAATGATAAACATGAAATAAATGGCGAAGAGGTTTGAGGAATATATCGTAAGCGAATAATTCTTATTTGAAAGTATAGAGAGGTTGTTTAAAGTAAGTGACACCGACATTTTGTATTCAAAAACACTGTAACCGGTAAAGCCGTTATGCAAATTCTCAAGAATGATAGAGTGCTAAAAGAAATGTTGAAGATTGCAATTTGTGTCACAAGAGAAGAATGTTAGGCAAAAATAGCACGCAAACTTTAAATTAAATAATTGCTAATTGCACTGGTCTCGTATCGCACGAAAGCAAAACAAAATACATAAAATTAATCCGGCCGGAATTAATTACAATCTCAATTATGCTCTGACCCCTGGCCTATCTTCCAAACTCGAATGAATAAAACCGTCGCTTTCCCTTTTCAATTTTATTTGATGTTGCAGTTATTTGTTGATATTAGTTTTGTGTTATGTTTAAAGTTAAATTTTGTAATATTTATTAATCCACTAGAAAATGTCAGGAATGGAATTAAATATTCAATATATCTTGAATTATAGAGCTCGTTTGTAGGTTTGTAATATACATATTGGGATGTATATTACTTTACATGTTGCGATGAATATGTAACTGTGAATATTATTATTCCACAGAGTACATCTTTCATGAATATAAAGAAACATTTTGGCTCGTTCCGTTCGGAACATTTTAAATTCTTTCTTCCGCTCAGAGAATTGCAACTAACTTGTGTATTGGACGGTGACGATAGCAAAGTATTATTCAAAATCACTGGAATATTTCTTTCTCCATGTCAATGAACTGTCGGACGATGAATTATGAATGTCCTGAATGTATTTACTAATTGATTCTGTTTAGGAAATTGAAACAGTCCCTCAGCGTTCCTTAAAATGGAATCTGTTAGCTTTAATTTTTTTCATAGAAACGAATAAAAGCTGTCTCCTATCACATCAAAGTCCAACGGAAAGTGATCCTCTAGTTTAACTTTAAACTAGACTTGAAAGAAAATCGCGACTCTTAAGTCAATTAATTGACTTTTTCGTGGTGTTTTTCATATGAGCACCGTAACAAAACGACATTGATGGGGAAACAAGCAGTTGGCAGAACGCCAAGAATAGTTCAGTGCATTGGTATTTCACCTCAAAACCTGCCAAAGTTGGCCTTGCACCTCATTATTCCACCTTACAGCTTAATTATGTCAGGCTGAAAGAGTATTCCGCAGAGATCAAAGGTCGGTGGAACGATAAAAAGAAAGATCTCTGCACTTTCGATTCGGCGATTGGTAATACCGCAGTTTCTTCTGTCCTCGAAGAACGAAAACCCATCCTCGGACGTTCCCGAGGATGGTTAACCATTAACTAAGCATGGTTAACGATCGAAGCCCAAGAGAGGAATAAAAAGATTCATGCAAAAGTTAAGCTGGAAGGGCAAACGTGAAATGTAGACTGATAAACTTTGGTAGGCTAGGCAAGATATGTTCAAAGCATTGTCGTTTAGGCCTATCGGAAGTTGTATTTCAAGCCATGTATACAGTTAATAAATTTTAGAGCATTTTAAAAATATTTCATCGCCAATCATCAGATATTTAATTTGTAAGTTAATTTCCAATAGACCAATCTGATCGACAGCAACGGCTGCATTGTTTACTTTTGGGAGCAGCTTTTTTATAGCTTTGATTATAATCTCAACAGATAAGGCGAGGGAAATTGCGAAGAAGAAGCATAACTTTATTTGCCCAGACGTCTTTCGACCTAGCAGTAGGTCATCTTTGGAACAGGATGGTGCTATTAAGATATATTTAGAGACAGAAATACAATAGGTTTTTACAAATATTTAAAATTCAATACATATATGTAAAAAAAAATAAATGGTAATAGTGGTGAAAGGTTTTGTTAAATTAGCAGAAAAGAGTAAGATCTGAGTATGAGTAAGAAAAAAAGGGGTTTCCCGGAATTGTCAGGGGATCATGTTGTTTTAATCTAAACGTTATTTATTTTTATCTTTATTATACATTTATTGGGTTTGTTTTTGTATAAAAACATATTTATATTTTTTTAGAATAGGTTGTTCACATTATTAACATTATTAAATTTAAATATAACCATATACCATTTTTGGTCGCATTCAACCACCATACTATTTACATATTTCCAATTTGAGTTATTCTTTTATTCGTTGTTATTTATTTTGGTTATGTCTGGTTATTTATTGTAAACATACTTTAATCACTTTTGTTAATATTATTTATAAATCTGTTCTCACTTTGGATTATAATTTATCAATAATTTGTTTTAATCATTATTTATTTTACTCACTTGTTTTGATCACTTTATTATCAAAATTTATTCACTTTTCGTTATTATCCAATAACTTGTTTTAACCCCTAATTTAGTCACTATTATCGCTATTTATTCACTTACTACCGTTATTCCCTTTTCGTTATTATTATTTATTTTTCGCACTAATCACTTTATTATCGTTATTTATTCGAGCAGTTTTTCTGTTTTCCTTTGGGGGTCTGCATACGGAAGCACCGAAGACTTTGAGATTCACGTCCTGGGCGTCGAAGAAGAAACCCCGCAGTAGGATATCCCTTTTCTCCAGGGTAGTTTAGGATTTCGTCTTCTTCTTTTTCTGAGCTTTTTTTCCATTTCTTTACTCTCTTTCTTCTCTGTTTCTTGTCTCACTTCCGTCTTTTTCTTTTTTCTTTGATGGTTTTCTTCGGGATCTTTTCCGATTCTTCTTCTTCCGTGGCTACTTCTTCCTCTGTGTGTTTTTGTTGCTTTTTTGATGCTTCATCTTCTTTGTTTGCGTCTTTTTGTTTTTCGTCGACAAACTGGATATTTAGTATTTCCTGCGACGCGGGGTTGGGCGGGAACCACAGCTTTTTCTTAACCCCGTTCTTTTGTAAGAGACGATTTAATTCATCCGAAAAAGTGCCGGGGTTTGCTAGGTTCGGCAGGTGAGTAACAATGACCATAGTCATTATTTCTTTGCTTTCACATGGCATCACTAGCTTCGCGGCTGCGGTTCCACTGATGGCCGTTGTAGCCGTCGCCGCCGCTTCGACGTAGGTCTTCTTTTTTGCCTCCTTTTGTTGCTTTATTACTTCCTGTTTTGTTTTGAGAGCTACTTTGCGGACAGGACATCTCATGGCCAAGGCCGTGTGTTCCCCTCAGCAGTTCACGCATCCTGGTTTTTCCGACGTACACTCTTTCCTTCCGTGACCAATTTTTGAGCACACAGAGCAAGTGACGTTGGGTGCCGTACATTTCTTCGTGGGGTGTTTTTCCACGGCAAGGCAACGGAAGCAGCTTTCCAGACTGATGAATTCCTCAGCTTCGACCTGATCAGGGACTATTCGAAGGTAGAACCCAAGAAGTCCCTCCTTCATGGCCCTCTTAGCCATCTCGACTTTCTCGAAGATTATTTTGACAATATTTTTCAACCTTAGAAATAAATCTTCGCACATTTCTTGTTTTCATTTAGTTTTAATTTGTTACTTTGGAGGCCTTTCGCCTCTTTTAATTTATTTCTTGGTTTTTATTTTTCATTTGGGTACTTCGCCTCTTTTGTTTTTCTTTTCTTTTCTTTCTTGTTTGGTTTTCTCTTTTCGTGGAGTCTATTCCGTGAGTAAAATTATTTTGTCATGGTTATGTGTACATAACGGTTTGGTCTTCCCGGGAGTACAGTCTTCCGCTTGGGAATAGGGCTCTCTTGGTGACACGTCCAATTATGGGTTGTGGTATGTCTATGTTTGCCTCTATATGCGGGAGTATTTCGTCTTCTACTTTTCCCCAGGTCTTTCTCCCTAGCCTTTAGAGGACCATATTCAGTGGTTCAAGTCCTGCTTTTGCGTGCAGTTCCGTCTGCCGAAAACGGTCCATTCTGCTCGCGCCAGCTATAAGCGAGGTAGCACTGTTGTGGACTCTCTCCATTTGTCAGTGAGAGGTTAAAATAGCTTCCTGCATTACCACTGCTGGGTACACCAATGTTTAGCGCACCAGGGCAGTGTACAGCTTTTTGGTGCTATTGGCGCTGAGGTTTCTGAACCTGTACAGTTTTCCAAGTTCTCAGTTGGCTAGGGAGATTCGGTTGTTGATGTGCGCCTTATACCCTGTTGAGGGGATGCGCAGACCCAGGACTTTACCCTCGTTGGAGTACGGGTTCTCCCTCCCAGAGTGAACCAGTAGAGGGATGGGGGGGGCTCACGAGGTGTGATTTTATGGCGGACTTTATGTTGGTTAGCGCGGAATCAACCGCCACTAACCACGGGTGCCACCCCTGGCTGGTTTGGGTATCAGAACAGAAGCCGGCCTACATAGAGACTGGTGATGCTTCCCTCTGGTTCGGGTGGAGGAGTGTTCGTGGTCCCCCGTATCCTTTCCCGGAAGTTGCAGTCCTGCCTCTGGTCCGTGGGCCCCTAACGTCGAGGTCCACTGTGGGCTACTCCTCAAGCCAGCTTTCGTTGGCGCACCCAAATATGTATATCACAAAGAACGACATAGTTGGGTTGAGGCCAGATGAAAGGCAGTCCAGTTCATTTCTGCTTCGTTACTCCGTTAAGGGAGTCGGGGGGGAGGGGGGTTAAGATGACATAAGGTCGCCCAGGGGCAGCTTGTATGAATCTTCCTCAGAAATCCCCGTAGGAAAAGTGAAGAAAAATCTCCACGTTTTTCGGCTGGCTCTCCCTTTTCGTTGCCTCCTTTATCGGGTGAAATGCGTAGCAGTTAGGTTTGCTGATTCAATGAAGTCTTCCATCCGTCTAATGGTGAAATGAAATGAAAAGAAAGTGGGAGACAAAGAACAGCTCTTCCGCCACATTTGGCCCTCATGGAGTGGCTAAGGAGGGAGGGGAGAGGCCCGGTACTCCTTTGTAGACCCCCATAGTCACACTGTCTACAGCCAAAGTAGGCTTCAAGCACTGTGAGTACGGCGATTAGGAGTGAGAGGGAGAGGAAGAAGAATGTTTTAGGATAGGACAGCGAAGAAAATAGTAGGAGACAAAAGCGGACTTAGTTAGTCATGGGACCTACCGCTTAACGTGGAATCCGTTTGCAGTTTATCATGACCCCTGCCATGACACAGGACTTTACTGTGAGTCATGTGTGCGAATGTGATATAGTAAAAATGATTAGATGTTGAAGGCTGAAGGAAGTAAGAGGTTTGCAAAGAGCTGCTAATGCCTGGAGGTCAGGCTTATCTCTGTCCATTATAGATAGTTCTAGCTAGCGTGATAAAGTTAGAAAATTTGTATTTGCGTGTGTGTCCTGCATTGCTGTTTTTTTGGGTTTTTTTGTATATGTATCTATTTTTAATATGTTTGAGTAGCGTTTGTATTTATGAGGCGTCCAAACCGTTATTCGAAATTATTCTTACTAAAAACTGGTGTAGGTTTCTATCTCTCTATCTATTCTTTCGTATTCATATCCTAGTTATAATTGACTATATGCTATTCTCTGATGATGCTTCGGTTATTTAATTACTCTTAGCCGTCGTCGAGTATTATTCTCCTTCTCTAGGTGTAGATTTCTTCTTCTTCCTCTTCTCCTCCTTCTACTATCCTTGGGAAACTTGGGAATAATCTGTGTGATCTCCATCCTTCTCTTTGGGCAATTTGGTTGGTTAATTCAACTACTTCATTATGTGTCTTTTCTAAGACTCCTTGCTCTTTTTGTAATTATTCTGTTAAGTGGCTCCATCTTTGCCTCCCTGCGCAGGTCTCGTAGTCTTCTTTCTCCTCTTCTAGTGTTTGTTATTAAGTTATGGCTTTGTTTTGTTCCTTTTGGACTCTTACTAGGTTACTTCTCAAGATCGTGTACATCACTATAGTTGGATAAATAATCGCGGACTGTACTATGGCTTGATAAATTTTCTCTTGATTTTCATGTTTAGGTTAACTCACTTGTACAGTAATGCCAGGCCACTTTTCCCTCGATTTATCCTCTTAGTTACGTGCTTTTTATAAGCTGATTTCATAATGGTTAGTCCAAGTACCTTACATTATTTGTAGTATCTGTAGCGCCTGTCCTTCTACATATACATCTGAGATGCTCCTCTTGTACACGGGTACCATTTTAAATTTATCCCTGTTGGTTTTAATTTTCTTTTTTTCTTCGTAGCTATTAATGCTTCTTATCTTTTCCCTTAGTCATCCTAGCTTGCATTGGGCCGTTACTGTAGGGAAAAACTATGATCTGGATGACATCGGCAAATTGGATGTTCAGGCAGACCTCATTTCTTGGTGGTGGTATATCTGCTGTGTAGATTGAATAGAGAGACGGACTCAAACATCCGCCTTGGGGCAAACCTACACTGAGCTCGAATAGTTATCCTTGATGCCGTCCTATTTCCATATAAGCACGTCTTTCCATTACATAATCACATACAATCCTTTCGATCTTGTTCATTCCCAATCTGAGTATCTTGAGTTGCATACCCCTCTGCTATACTTTGTCGAATACCTTGGATACGTCCAGGCATACGATGTCTACGCTCATTTTTTCTCTCTTTGCTTTCACTATCTTGCTTCTACCTGAAGCCAAATTGGCAGCTGTTTCTCCGACTATTATCATCAAGGAATTTCGACAGTCTTTTATTAATTATTTTTTCTAATACCTTACCGATGAAATCTAGTAGTAAGACGGGGCGGTAGTTACTCACTTGATCTGGGATTTTTCTCGCCTTGGGTATGAATATCATCCTTGCCACTTTCAGTTCATTAGGAAAGTATCCCGTGTTCAGGGACGCATTGAAGACGTTTCTCATTATTTCCAGTATGTTCGTGGGTGCTTCAAGGTAATTTAATCTGGTGAGTCTCGATCTTCCTGGGACATGTATATTACATTTTCAAGTGATGAACATAGCTAAGCCTGGAAGTTACGCAACAACAGTCAACATCATGTTACAGGAAAACGGGCTTGAACCGATAAAATTCCCCAAAGAAGTAGACTCATCATCCATTTTCAAAATCAAAGTCACAGAAAAAGACAAAACATGAGTCAATCAAAGAGGCAAAAAGAAACCAACAGGCAGCAGAAACAGAAGAGGACACAAACAGCATGACTCAGAGACTGAAAATACCTCCGACGAGCAAGATTGCACACGAGTTACTCGCAGGAAA
Source organism: Ceratothoa steindachneri (assembly GCA_963969495.1). Lineage (NCBI taxonomy): Eukaryota > Metazoa > Arthropoda > Malacostraca > Isopoda > Cymothoidae > Ceratothoa > Ceratothoa steindachneri. Next base: position 27,754,245 of record OZ018325.1, read on the forward strand.
GCCCAAAGAACTAACAGATCTAAATCCGCAAGTAAAGGGGGTCCATCACCCAGAAATGAATTACCAGAAGGACACTGAAACACAACCAGCAAAGGGGAAACCCAGGAGAAACAAAAGAAGAACCAGAAAAATAAGAAGAAACATCGATAACTTAACAGATAGGACACACAAAACGGAAAACAAATAAACAAATGGAGATGGACAATTGGATTATGGATATTAAAAAATTAAAAATACTACACATTAACACATGTGGATGGAAAGACAAGGAAATTATGTACGGAAGCTTATTCAGAAAGATTGACCCAGATGTTATACTAATATCAGAACATGGAAGAAACACAGAAAACGAGAAATTAAAGATATGGAACTACAATGCTATTAAAACAAATCCTTCAGGAGAAACACACGACGGAGCGGCAATAGCTGTCAAGCAAGGATTGCAGTACAAAACAATACAAGGATTGGAGGATGAATATTTAGCTATAGAAATTAAAATTAAATTAAGCAACATCATTGTCACAACTGGATACCAGCCACCCAGGCGACTCCAATTACCAGTACAAAACTTTACTAAACTATTCAACTATAGGATACCGGTAATTTTTACGGGCGATTTAAACGCCCATTGCGGGGTTTCTGGGTATAGAAATACAAATAGAGTCGGAAGACAACTTAACACGCTTATCAATAGACGTATATGCAAAGACTGGGGCCCAAGTTCCCTACATACCTACGAAGAGAACACGCAACAAAACCAGACATCTGCCTGGCTAATTTCAATCTGCCCTTTAACTATTTTATGGAACCAGTGGATGTTCCTTACAGTGACCACACTCCGACTCTAATGCACATAAATATGAATCCTATACAAATCCCTTCGAAGAAATGGAGGGCATACCATAGAGCGGATTGGGATAAGTACCAGGTATGAATTCAGACATACGTGCCCAGCCCGCTCGGGAAAGCCACTCTACAGGAAATCGACGTGTTGTTGTATAGGATGAGAGAGGAAATTAAAAGGGCAGAGAAGGGGGCCGTCCCCATTATCGTTCCAAACCATTAAACAATTTAGGTGGCCCCTAGAAATAGTAGCTTTGAGCGAGGAGATCGGCCAGGCGGCAGAAAATATAAGGTGATTCGGAACATCAAGGGAAGTATACAACGCACTCAGGAAACAGAAAAGAGAACTAAATAGAGAGAATAAGAAGACCACTGCTCCGAGGGGCCACTCTCTCGAAGAGATGGCCCAAAAAAAACACTACCAGAATCCTGCTGCGTGCTATATATGGACAACCAAGCCCAGCAGGGAAAAAGTTTTCGAGATAGTGTACGGAAAACTCAGCATAACCATGGTTAGACCCCTGGAAGTGTCCTCAGGGTACGTCGTTATCTGCGAAAAGGAGAGAGACATCAAGGCCATTACTAAAAAGAGGCTGTCGAGGTCCTTCGAGGAATCGGACTGCAGCCGGCAATACCACTACAAATCCTTGCCCACAGGAGTGTGGTAGGTCGGCGTCTCAACCCTTGGATCGGGCAGTACGCCAAAGAAAATATTAAGGAAGAAATACAACTTCGACAATCCTGGGCTAAAGTAGTCGAAGTGATTAAATTAAAAAATAGAAGGGAAAATAGTGACTACTCACATGTCTTCAAAGTAGTCTTCCCACAGGCTACAATGGCCCAGGAGGCCAAGGAACTTAGACTCTTCGTGCTCAACGCTAAAGTTAGCGGAGAACAAATCGAGAGAGAGGAGCTTATGCCAGTCCAGTTCTTTTTCCGGCGCTATAAGATGGAGCAACACGCGACCAAGGACTGCAAAGATCCCTTGGAGACGTGCTCCAAATGCAGCAATAGGCCACCACTGGAAACAATGTACAAACACATACGAACAATGTACCAACTGCGGACAGGGACATAGATCAATGGCAATGGCTTGCCCAGTCAAGGAGGAGGTCATCAAAAAGAAGCAGCAAGAAAGGAAACAAGAGGAGACATATCTCCAAGCATCAAAGGCGGCACTTCCACAAGTAGACGCAAATATAACCCACCTCAAAATCCAAAACGAGAATTCGACCAAGATTCTGACATGCATTCTCTACGTGCACGTCTTGAATCTAACTCAATAGGGTACATTTGCAAAAGAACTGAATGAAATGCTCACAAAAATGGAATGGACCAAATGTTGTTTCTGCACAATCCCTGTTCCAAGGATGTCCTGCAACTGCAGATGGCATAACATCTGAAGCATATCTATATGCTTTTGAAGACGTCTCTTTGTATGTGGGCAGATGGGATTTTCATGTTGATCGATAATCCTTGAAGCCATTTCGGTAGATTCCCAAATGACCTTGAAAACGTGAGTGTGATCTTTAGTTTGACCATCTCTGCTATCTCGAGCCATTTCTGCCTCTCCTGTAGTTCTTCTTTTATTTCTTGGCATGAGTGTTCTCCTACCCAGGACTACTCAATTTTTCGGCAGATGAAACTTATGTTAGCCGTGATTTGTGGGGGCACTCTTGCTTCCAAATCCAACTTCCTTAGCGTAATGCTCCTAGCAGATGATAGGAGCTGCTCTGCATCTTTATTTCCTGGGCAAATAACTGTGAATCCAGATGCTGTCTCAATACATTTGATTAGTGGTTTTTCCAGATCAGTAATTATGCATTGCACTACTTCTTGTGGTGATATTTTCCTTCCGTTGGGTATGAGTTTAAGGGGAAGCCTTTTGAAGTCCGGTGGGTCCATCTTTCCGGGAGTCGTCCCCTCTCCGAGGAGAGGGGTTCTTTCGATCTTTACCTGTGGACTCTTATCCAGTCTCCACTAGCGGGAAGAGCCCCTATATCTGTCCTAGTACTATCTCGCCTACCTTCCAAATTTCGCACTCTTCTTGGTCAACCCTACCTAACAGCGGTCCACAGTTGGGTTCCGGCTCGTGACCGAGAATCGGCCCCCCTTTTCTTGACCCCTAAGTGGGGCCCCTGCAGGGGTTTACTATACCTTACTACCAACTGCAACTCAGACCTTGCCGGTGACCAAGTTATGTAGTGCTAGTGAGAAGTAAGTTTGAGGTAAAAAGTATGAATAAAGAGCCAATAATTTAGAATAAGGAAGAGCAACCCCTTCGGGGGAGGCGGGGGGGCTACTTCACTCAAGAGGAACAGGAGGAATCTCCAATGAGCCCTAGGAGCGCATATGTTTCTTTTAAAAAGTTTTCTTGAGAAAGGCGTTTTTATATTCTTCTTTCCCGAAACTTTTCTTTCTTTTCCTGAGATAGCCTTTACCAGTTCGTAGCGAGAGAGCAAGAGTACACACTGAGTCCTATTGGTGAGCGTGATATTACAGGAAAATATATTGAATATGTTTGAACGTTACCGTAAAAAAACGGACCAATCAACTAACTCGAAAAATACTTGGATAGATTTATGTTTAAAAATATTCTGATCATTATTGTAAGGAAACGGACCAATCAACTAACATAAAAATAGACTGGACAGTCGTACTTAGAAAAATCACGCTACTCTGAAGAAGCTTATCACCGGTAATGGAAGAAATTTCATTCACTTTTCCCTACGGGATTTTAAAAGAGGGATTAATATACATTAGTCTCTAATAGTCGACTTATGTCGACCTAAACTTCCCCTGCTCCCACTCATCGGGGTAGTGAACTCGACTGCCATTCATTTACTCTCGTTCCAACTATGCCGTTCTCTAGGATAGACATAATTGGGGGCGCCAAGGAAAGCAGGTTTGAGGAGTAGCCCACTGTAGAACTCGGAGCCAGAGACACCCGGACAAGGGGCAAGACTGTAACTTCCTGTGATGCTCCCCCCTCTCTACACCGGGAACCCAGCGACGACAATAGAGGGAAGTCACACCCGTCTCTATGTATGACGGACGCAGTTCTGATACCCAAACCCTCGAGGGACTGCACCCCTGGTTTGCGATAGTTGATTCCGCACTAACCAACAAAATGTCCGCCATACAATCACACCTCGTGAGCCCCCTTCCCCCTTGGGGGGGTCACCCATCATCATTAATCCATCCCCATCCGGCATTTCACGTTCATGGAAACTTGCTTTCAACGAGGAGGAGATTGCCCATAAAGCGCTCTATTTACAAGAAAGGATCGGGACCTATCAGAAGAGGACTCACCATTATACACAAGGCAGCAAAAGAATAATAACCACAGAGAAGGAACCCACCGAGAAGAGAGCCGGACCCGAGGGGTCATTGCCGGGCAATAATGGACTAAAATGGGACCACTAGGATCCCGCTGTGCACCATCAGCGGAAGCAGCACACCAAGCAGAGAAAAAGTCTTCGAAGTAGTCTACGGGCGACTGAAAATTGCCATGCTCAGGCTGCTTGAGGTCCCCACAGGCTATGTGGTGATCTGCGAAAAGGAAAAGGACGTGGTGAGCATTACAAAGGAAGAGGCCGTAGAAACACTCCGAAGGATTGGCCTGCAACCAGCAATTCTACCGGAGATTCTAACATACAGAAGCTTTGTCTGCCGGAGGCTGGACCTTTGGATTGGGCAACACTCCAAGATCCAGATCGAAGAAAAAGTCATGAAGAATCAGACATAGGCTAAGGTGACAGAAGTCATTAAATTCTGGAACAAGAGAGAAAACTCGGCGTATACGCATGTTTTTAAGATCGTATTCAACGATACTTCGATGGCACAGAAAGCTAAAGAAAAGGGACTCCTCCTATTTAACGCTAAAATCAGTGGGGCGCAGATAGAGAGGAGAGAATTTACTCCCATACAATTCTTTTTCCGCTGTTACAAGATGGAAGCCCACACGACGAGGGAATGCAAAGAACCACAGGAGATATGATCAAAGTGCAGTGAATCAGGCCACACTGGAAAGATTGTAAAAGTCCCCGTGAGAAATGTGTTAATTGCGGACAAGGTCATCGTCCCATGGTTATGCCCTGCCCATTGAAGAAGGAACTCATAAATAAAAAGGCACAACAGAAGAAAGAAGAACAAACCAGGAGGAGCAATACTACGTATGCACAGGTAGCAAAGGCGGCCTATTCTGAGGCGGAAACAAGAAAGACATACCTCAAACTAGAAAATGAGAACTTAACTAAAATTCTGACGTGCATCCTGTATGCTCACGTCAGCAACCCGACACAACCCGGAGCATTCGCCAAGGAATTGAACCGAATGCTTGCCATGAATGGGATGAGTGAGATGTGGTTCTCCGATGATCCTGCATTAGGTGACGTGCTCCAATTGCAGATGGCACCGAAGCAGATGACAAAACAAATACAAGAGTCCAAAATGAATGAACCAAAATCAAAGAAAGAGGTCAGACGGCCCGACCCAAGGATAGAGGCTAGAAAGAAGAGGGAGGCAGCTGCCAAAATAACTAACATGACCAAACAAATGGAGGCACCAAAATCGGAAAAGGAAGACACGGAACACTCAGATTCCACGGACACATCGGACTCCTCGGACTCAGAGATCGCTACCAAGGAGGTTCGCCGCAAGAAAGGAAAGAGGGGGAGACAAGAGGAAGCTCGACGCTGATGGAATTAACCTCTCAGTCTATGCTTCCGAACAATTCCCCTTTCCTAAAGACCTGGACACCAACATAACTTTGGTCGGAATAAAGAAAAAATATTACAAATGGGACTTTGACGCTCAATGTAACGAGGAGACTTGAGGACGCCATCTACGACCAAAACGTTACTCTTTACCGGGAAACATTTGTAGAGCTCACACCAGCGGAATTCGAGAAGAAGAGGAACGGGAAAAGGAAGTCCACAACTAAGAAACGCTAAGAACCAGAACACATAATGAAAATCCCGAACAACAGACTAAGGATCGTGACACTCAACGTTGATAGATGGGAAGGAAAAGTCAATGCATATGGAAACATATTCCGTGTGCTTGACCCCGACATCATTTTAATAACGGAGTACGGTATCAACACCAGTTCTAGTCAACTGAAGATACCAGGCTACAGAGTTGTCACTAAGAACCATTCTTAGGAGAGGTTTTACGGTGCTGCCGTTGCCATCAAAAGGCATATATCGTTCAGATACCTTCCAGAACTGGACGAGTCCTTTGTGGCAGTGAAGTTTCCCACACTAGTAGGCAATCTCGTGATAGCGGCAGCATATCAACCACCTCGATGATCTGCCCCTCACTAACTTCTATACTCTGTTCGGCCACGACAGAAGGATATTCTTCCTGGGAGACCTCAATGCAAGATGCCGAACCGCTGGCTATGGGAACACGAACAACAGAGGCCATAACTTGGAAATGATTATGCGTCGAAAGAACATCCAGAGGATACGACCGGATTTTCCGACCTATATCATCTCTCGGGCAGCAACAAAGCCCGACATAATCATGGCAAGTGGCAGCTTCCCATTTAATTACCATAGCGAGCCAGGCCGAACAATACCCAGCGACCGAATAGCAATCTTGACGACCATCTCACTCGCACCGATTCAGCTTCCGGTCCCTCTCCGCAAAAGCTATGATTCGGCCAACTGGAAACGCTCTAGGGAAATCCTAGGCAGATATGAACCAGGAGACCTAATCGGTGCAATATTAGAAGAGATCGACCGGGAGCTGGAGATCATAACAGCCTGCATCATCGAGGCTGACCGCGAGTGTGTACCTATGCAAGGGTACAAGACTCATGCACAACCCAGATGGACAGAGGTGATGAAAGAGATCGCTAGGGAGCACAAGGAGGTGTACGAAGAAGTCAGAAGAGCAGGTACAAATCGGGAAAGAACCTCGCTGCTACGTCGCCTGAGTGAAGAACTGAAGCAGGCCAAAAACCAGCAACAGGCTGAAATCTGGGAGAGCTTGATAACCAAAGTAGATAGCAAAGTGAGACCCGAAAAGTTCTGGCGATTAGTAAAGAAATTAAAAAGCCTACCAGGTAGAGGTAAGCGCCTCATCAAGGAGGGCAATGACTACTTGGAGGATCCGGCGGTTTTAGAAGATAGATTCGTTACGTTCTGGAAGGAAATCTTCTTAATTACACCTGATTGAAGATCTTAATCAAAGAATACATCGAACGCACCCATAGGCCTATGTCGACGGAGTGAAGGGAGATGGCAGGCTGACTAATAACAACCGTAGGTCACGGCAACCACAAAACCTTTGAAGAAAGGGCACCAAGCTGGACGGGCATCACTAAAAACAACTTAGTGCATGCCCCCCGGCAGATCATTGAGGGAATTACGAACGTTTACAACGCCTTCCTGAATACACGCTACTTTCCCGACGGTCTAAAAATGGTTAAAATCATTTTTATACACAAAGGGAAGAAGCCCTCCGATCACTAAACATCATCGTCATCATCATCATCATCACTAACTATAATTTAAGAAGGGGATTTTTTTGAGTATTTGAATAATAATTTCATCTTAGATTGGTTATGACATGCTTTTTATCAAAGTTATTTCTAATAATTCTTTTATAATATCAAAAAGTAAAATGGTAAAATTCAGAAATAAATATAAGTATCAAAATTTTGTGAAGTTTTTAAACCCCCCAAAATTACAAATAGTGAAGTTCAGAAAATTTATTTTTATATATCTTCTTCTATAAATATATTTTAGCAACGTGATATTTTGAAAGGTGGGAAATTTAGTTTAGAGTTCCTTTTTAAAACTATTATAATTAGGGAAGTTTAGAAAATTTATAAAAATTCAACCATGGCTGCTTTTTTTTAGATTTTATATTTTAATCTTAGTAGCGAGGCGCAAGCTCCCCGCGTAAGGGAGGATTGACGAAGCCATTGCCTGGTTATTATATATTCCAGTATTTGAGTTTTATGTGAATTTATTATATTTTATGGTTGTAGATGATATGGAGACTACATATAGAAACTAGTCCTCTTTTAATAAACTTTATGCTTCCAAGCACTGGTTTCTTGGTACATTTAATTTACCCGTTATTGAATAAAAAGTGCTTATATATATATATATATATATATATATATATATATATATATATATATATATATATATATATATATATATATATATATATATATATATATATATATATATATATGAAGCCATGTTAATCCTCACCAGCCCCTCCCCATCCCCTCCTTGACCAGGGATGAATGAACACGAATGCCGACAGGCGACTAGCCTGCTATAGTTTCAATCTTTTTTCAGACTGCCTGCGTCACTGAAGCCTGGAGGCCGTGCTGCTCCAAGGGTACCTGGTATAACAGTTTACAAGAAAGGGACACCACCTTGAGGGGGGAGGGGGTTGTTGGCTCCACTTTGTATGCCTCAGTTTACCCAGCCACATCAAATTGATTCGTCTAACATCGAGCCTTTTATATTCTTCTGTTCAATATTTCTTTATGTCTGAACACCCCCTCTCTATAAATATGAAATGCAACCCTTTCAATAAGCACAATTTAGAGTTTCAGAATCCCTAAGGGGTCCTGGTTTCTTTGGGGGATGGGGTAATTTAAGGAAATACGCACCCTTGCGCTCCCGCGTGTCCCTAAGTAGCCTATTTTATGTATCTTCTATACATTTTATGTTCCTTCAGTTCTTTACTTTCATTGCGAAAACTTTGCGCCTTATTGCCTTGTTTGGCCCCTATGGGGTTTATTTAAAACTAGTCTAAGCTAAGAATCAAAATAACTAAAGAACACTATGGAGTTCGAGTTTAAACGGAAAGTAATCTTGTAGGGAAGATGAGGGTAGGGGAGTGTTAAGATCTAGTCATCATTCCAATATTAGAAAAGGCACTATTCCCCCCTCCCCCCTCCATGGATTTGCAGTGACATCAGGGAGGCGGAGAACATGGGAAGAACAAACGACCAATGACCGGCTCAGAGACGCTCAGTGTCGAGGGAGTTCATTTCAGTGCCACCAAATGCAACATGTGTCAACTTAAACAAACTCCCTTGTTGTGAGTTATGGATTTATTATATATTTCATCTAATTACTTCATCACTTTTATATGTAGGTAAGAGGTTACAGTAGAAAGTTGCAATCATAATCTCACTCGGTTCATGTGTCCCATTTTTTTTACTTCTATCTTCCTGAGCAACGCTATCTCCTTTTGATAACTACATCGGTCTTTTGTATTCAAAACACGGCTCGAAATTATAACATTACCGTCTTTAGTTTAGTTGCCAGACAAAGAGAAGAATAGAGCGGGATTACTTGATTTCAGCCGTGGACGTTAATTCTGTGTTTCATTCCGAGTCAGTCTGTGAACGAGGCGAAACGTGTTAAACATTTGAGTCTCCTCCGCACCATTATTCATTTCAACTTGTTTTGAAGTGCGTAGCTTCTCTTCCTCTCTACTTTAGTCTTCGGTCGACTTCCTAAAGATACCGTTCGACTTGATAATCCACACCACTCAACGCCGTTTCCCTGGAGTGACAACTGGTAATGTTTCAGTGGAAAGAACCAGTACATTTTAAAATTATTCCTAACGGTATTATTTTAATGTTGACATAACTGAAATCAGTCCTATTTTTTTTTTTAATGGAGCGTTGGTTAATGTCAGGGAGTGCAGTGTTCCGGTTTCGTGTGAAATATCTCGAAGGCATGGACCCGAGTAAAATAGGCCTGCAGCAAACCATGGAATAAGAGAAGAATCGGGTGCGCTATTGGTTTTGCCCCCCTAGCGCTCCAGATGCCGAATCAGAAGAATCCATCCTAAGTGTTATTTTTATTTGTCTTAAGATAATTTAATTTGGGAATAGTTTATTTTCATATGCATAATTTTTTTGCCACCAAACTTTTTCTCAGGCTACAGAGGGAGGGCAATTAGGAGACGTGCAGATTCCCGATTCTGAGGTAAGCGATTCTGAAGTAAGACTCTTCGCGCAGTTTCATTTCTCCTATCGATATGCACGGGACGATGCAGAGAGCAAGAGAGAAAATCATAAGATCACACACACACAAAAAAGAGCTTTGGAAACCGGAAAAAAATATAAGCTCTCAAGGGCAGAATAGTTGTGTCGATTAATTAAAGAGGGCACGAAGACCCCTAAAGTCGAGGAAAACTTAGTGGGTCACATACACACGGAGGCAAATTGATTTCAGCATCTGTATTCTTGGTTTTAATTTATTCCTAGAAACTTCCAATGCATAATTTATGGGAATTGGTTCGCTATAACATTCCTCTCTCCCCTGATATATTTCACTGCCCCTGGATATACCAAACCAGACTGAAAAAGTACTTAAACAAGCACCTAACCCTAAACAGGTTTTTATATCACCAACAGGATATTTTCACCAACTCGTCCCACTTAAACTTTTCAGTATGGAAAGGGGATTGGTAATAAATAGATATAGTTTACTATGTTTAAGAGTTTTTAGTCTCCCCAAACTCCTCTATCATACAGACATATCAAGGCTCTTTATTTTTTTACATAAAAGGAGGTTGTCCTTGGCCCGGGTTTTACACCGATTTGCAATTGTGTTTAGAGGACTACATCTGCGAGACGCTGCAGATATTGTTTGGCGTGGAATTCAAAGGTTGTGGAGGGGGGGGGGGTTGCACACAGCAATCAGCCAAGGAAATTTGACGCGAATCGGCACTTCATCCGGTCACTAGCCATACCAAATGCATGTTAACTTAGTTTATTTAGAAAACGGTTCTCACTGCATTTAAGATGTCTTCACATTCTAGAACTATTTTAACCCAAATTTACTATGATGACGTCACATTGTTGAAATATTTTTAACCGAGATTTTTCGTGCCCTTCCATAGGCAAAAGCTTTGTGCCCCTTATCGTGCCTTAAAATTCTCGGGGGTATCATTCTAGTTTCAGCCACAATTCGATAATCGAAAGCGCGTTGTTATATGCTCTAATTTTTTTGCCCTGATATTCGTTGCAAATCTATATTTAGGCTGTAAAAAAAATTAACAAATGACCCATTATATCCCACTGCTAGCCCTGCGGGTATGACGCCATTGAGGTATATGTAAATTTAACTACGACGCAAAGGGTTAGGCTTAGTAGGTTATTTAAATAGGGGGTAGTTCTTAGATATTCTATTTAAATGGTTCGTGCTCCCTTGTTGATAATTCAAGTTTCACGAGAATAAAGAAAACAGCGCTTAGCCGATATTGACTCTCCACACACCAAAGTTTAGGTTAGATGATTTCTTCTTGGAGTATTTTGTGTTATTAGTCCAAATATGTTTTCGCTTTTGGCTGTCGAAAGCCAAAAGACTGCAAAATAGAGTTTGAATCCGAATTCGACGGATTCGGATTCGAACTATTTTACCGCGTTTATCCTCCCCCTTCCCCCCGCCCCCCAAAACAAGGGCAGATTTAGACAAATGTACTGAAAAATTGATTACGGTTAAGTAAATATAAGCTGATTATCCTTTCTTTTCGAAATGTCTCTAATTGAGTATTTACGATGGTGTTATTTTTTCGAAATACTCCTGATTGACTACTTGAGTGATCATGATTTTTGTTTGAAATATCCCTGATTGAGTACTTACATGCAGTTGTGCTCTATGTTTGAAATTTTCCTGAGTACTTCAGAGAGATTCTATTCTTTATGATATACACTTGATTGAGAACTGACCAATAATTCAACTCTTGTTTGAAATAATCCTGATTGAGTTCTTACCATTGTGTTCTTTGTTCGAAATGAGCCTGACCCACAATTAATTGCTCTCTTTCCTGGAAATGTCATTGATTGACTACTTAGGTTGATTGTGATCTTTGTTCGAAAGTTCCCTGATCGAGTAATTACGATTGATTGTGCTCTTTGTTCGAAATGTATCTAAATGAGTACTACTTAGGTCCTTGATTGAGTAACTACGTTTCAATGTGATTGCTTTGCGAAATGTTTCTGAATGAGTACTCACAAGTGATTGTGCTCTTTATTAGAAATGCTCTTGATCGAGCGCCTAACCATAATTGTGCTCTGTTTAAGATGAATACCTAATATCTTCCATTTTCTTTCCAAATCCCATTTCTTTTGAATAGATTTCTTTCCTATCATCAAATAATCTCGTGTTTTGTTTTACATTTTTCATTTTTTCCAGGATTTCTTTCACACTTATTTGGATTCTTGATTTCGGCACTGGGATCTGACTTGCTCCAGTTGATTTCTCTTGTACTTAATGCAGTTGTACTTCTATTATTATTGGAGTCATTCAGGGAAAAGCTTAGCTACAATTAAGATTGGTGGGAATATCTCTTTCCATTCTGTTCAATCCATAAAACTCCCTTCGCCGAAACGTCGAACGTTTCCCAGTGGGATGGTCCTACCAGAAGCTTATTACAGATGGCAAGTTGGAGTAGCGAAGCATTGTTTTGTATGACCCCACTCGCTCTCTCCATATATATATATATATATATATATATATATATATATATATATATATATATATATATATATATATATATATGAGGAATTAAACCACATTCTCCGAAGACAATTTAATTCAGAACAGTTTCGGTGTATCTCACACCCTTTTTCAACTGACACTGGATAGAAAATATAAGAAAAGTGCATATAAGCATAACACAAGGTCTGGTCGTGAAAGATCCCCTCTTTTTCCCCCAATCCCCTACTTGTGGCTAATCTGGGGGTGGGCGGAAGGTAAGGGCATACAGGACGCTCAGGTACATGTGACGAAGCAACGTTTCGGGCGTATCCCTTTATTCTAGTTCTAAGATCATAAAACGATAAAAGTACAGTAAGATATGATTAACTTGTTATCGTCAGTAAACTTATTAAGAAGTCATTAAATCTTTGAAAACAAGGAAAAGTTGAAATATTTTAAGGCTAAATTAATGCAATTTCATTAAACGAGAAAAATTAAGACTAAAATAAATTTGGCGAGTAAAAATATAAAAGCCAAAAATTATGAACAAACAAACATGATAGAAATGACAGATATTATTAGGATCTTATTTAAATAAAATATTTTTAAATTATGCCTAAGTAAATGATCAATATTCTAAAAATGAGGATCTATAATACAAAAGGTTTAAAAAAATCATAAAAGACCAAATTAAAAAAATAAAATTAAACGGTCAATATTGAAAATAATTGAGACGATGTAGATAAATGAAAAAAAATAATAGGAAACTCGGATTTAAAATACAAGAGTAATAAACGAAAAGGGTATTTTTAAAGTATCTATTATATGAAACCACTAATGGAACGAATAAACAAAAACAAAACAAGTAAATTAATAAAGTACCAGGCAATGGCTTCGCCACTCTTTCCCTACTTGGGGAGCTTGCGCTTCGCTACTAAGATTAAAATTTAAAATCTAAGAAAAAGCAGCCATGGTTAAATTTTTATACATTTTCTGAACTTCGCCAATTATAATAATTTTAAAAAGGAACTCTAAACTAAATTTCCCCCTTTCAAAATATCACGTTGCTAAAATATAGTTATAGAAGATATATAAAAATAAATTTTCTGAACTTCACCATTTGTAGTTCTTTGGGTTTTAAAAATTTCACCAAATTTCGATACTTATATTTATTTCTGAACTTCATCATTTTTTTTTTTGATATTATAAAAGAATTATTAGAAATAACTTTAATAAAAAACATAAGTCATAACCAAACTAAAATGAACAGCGGTATTATCAATGTTAAGTGTTGGAGGTTTTTTCTTTATCAGTACGGATTCCAAAATTCTTAGACTATATTCATTCTTATTGCGGCCAATTATTTTAAAATTCTCGATAGAACATTCTGTCCTTAATTGTATTATGTGATTTCTAATTACAGGAGTCTCCTGTGTGTCCTTGATGTTTATTAAAATTAGAGGATAAGCAATATTTCTTGTTTCAAATTTAATATCGTTCTAAATAACTAATATGACTAAAACTAAAGAAGTTACAAAAACACAAATTAAACTTTCCCATAGCCAAGGGCATAAGTAGAAATTGCTAAAAAAAAAATGTTCAAGAGATGCTGTCCAAGCCTCTATAAAACTATATCAAGAGACCAAGAGCTTTGAATCGGGTGAGAGAAGATGTAGAAAACGACATACGATTACAACTTCTAGGGAAGCCATCTATCATTCGAGCTTCATTACTACAGAATCGCAGAAAAACATCTGCTCAACTTGATGGGGAGTTCATTGAGGCTTCATGTTCAAAAGTAACACCCAGTACAGTTAGAATGAGATGTAAAGATCAAGGACTGAGAGGATGCAAGGCGAGAAAGAAGCCATGGATATCTGAGGTCAACAGAAGGAAACGTCTTCAATGGTCACAAAAAATGGACACATGATAATTGTTTTTAGATATCTGTTCAGATGGATGAAAGTAATTAACAGGTACTCGTATGTAAGAAATCCTATTGTATTGTTGCTTTACATGTAATTAATTCTATTTAAATATTTCTTGGGAGAGAGTTATTAAATATATTAACTATTTGAAGCATTTTTTTAGATTTTAGCACTTTAGGGGATACTTTTGCGAAACGAAGAGGTGGAGAAGTATTTCACCCTCCTTGTGTGGTACCAACTGTGAAGCATGGACATGGTTCTATGTAGGCATTGGTGCCGCGTGTTTACATTAGGTTCAGGGTAATATGCATCAGAGAATGAACCCCACAACTTATGCCACCGTGTTGTCATAAATCTTAGAGCCATCTATACAAACATTGCATCCCACAATACCAAGATATGAAGTTATAATTCAGCATCACAATGCTCCATGCCATACATCCAACCAAGAACACTTGTTAGGGTGTGTTGGAAAATCAATAAGAAGTACCACAAGTACAAATAAAAAAGAATTGTATGAACAAAAATTACAAGCTGAGTGGGAGAAGATAGCGTCAGAAATTTATGAAAAGTCGCTAAAATACCACGAAGAATTATACCTGTAATTAAAGCAAAATAAAGTCCAACTAATTGTTAAAATAATTAAAAATAATGAATATATATTCTCTATACTGAATTCATTTACCAAAAATACATAATTGTATTATAGAAATGGTTCCATTCGATGCTTGATACTTTTGGCCAAGGCTGTATATGAAAGGGAAATTAATAGGCCCGTAAGACGCTAGATTCTCATTAACACATGAGAAGAAGAAGGAAAGATTGATAGACAGCGATTTCATCTTTTATAAGACCAGACAACGATAAGAAAATAGATTTAGAAAGAAGGAAAAGAGAGCAAACGGAATAAAATAATATAAACTCTTTTAACCATTAAATAGGGTAAAAAATGGGTGGGGTTCGAACCTATGACCATCGAGTACTCTTCGCTTATCAGAACAATGCGTTGGGCAATGCGCTGCAGATCAATCTGCTGCAGTCCAGATGTGGACTTTTGTAGCATTTTGGTTAGCGCAGTGGCCTGAAAAGCGACTATCGTTCGATAGCATAGGTTCGAACCTACCCCTATTTTTTTTTTTACTTTATTAATAGACAAAAAGATTTTATATTTTTTTATTCCGTTTGCTATCTCTCTCTCTCTCTCTCTCTCTCTCTCTCTCTATCTCTCTCTCTCTCTCTCTCTCTCTCTCTCTCTCTCTCTCTCTCTCTCTCTCTCTCTTCCTTCTTTCTAAGTATATTTTTGATCCTTGTAAGGTTTACCACTGATGTGGTAAACCTTAAATTCCCCCCTTGATGCGCAGGTATAAAGGCAAAGTCCACCACTACAATATAACTTAATTCTATTATAATTATCACAACAAAATAACAAAAGCTGAGCGCCGCTATTTGCTCAAAAACGATGGATTGGAAAAAGGACGAGAGAGCTCCAGTGGATCGAAGCCTCTTCAGAGCGAAAAGGTGGACTCAGAATGAAGAGTGTAACACCATTGTCCTACTTTAGTAACTGGTTCCGTAACTCTTCTAGTGATGATAATGAATAATGGTTTTAGTGGAAGAGAGTATAAATAGGTCTAAATTGGTGGATGGAGTTGCTAATAAAATTGTAGAGCACCAATGAACATCATGGCCACACCTACCTGAGCGTGATCCATAGATTTTTATTAGATTATGAGGTGTTAAGTGAAAAATTTGTGGGAAAGTGGAGATGCAGCCATAATCTGAACGGTGTGTTTTTAGTAGGGACGATATTTACTCTGGAATGTAGATCGTAAAGAGTAGACGACACTTTATCCCTCGACTTGGCGTGAATTAAGAAAAGAGCATTTTAGAAGCCTCACGGTTTGATAGGCGAATCATCCCTCGATGGAGAGTCTAAATTCCAACGAACTTTTAATGTAAGCGTAAGAGAGATGTGCAGTGGGTGACATTCCTGAAGCGGAAGGCAGACCAAATACATATTTCCCTTTTCCCCTTTAAAATAACTCGAATATTTCGATATATATATATATATATATATATATATATATATATATATATATATATATATATATATATAAAAATTTTTCTTGACACCATTCAATTTTGACTGTCAGCCAGGTCAGGCAATGCCATGGCTGAGGTAGACAGTCTGCTGGATGAAGTTATATAGCTATTATAACCATATCCATAACCTAATCTAACCTAAAATTTAAAGAAGTTTAAGAAATTAAAAGAAAACGATATAAGATCCATCAAGCCATGTGGCTGAAAAGCGCCGTAAACGTTTACGCCGCTTGGAGTGGAGTTGAGAAAACAAAAGAGCCCTTCCCCCCCGGGCTTTTACTAATCATAGTTTGGGCGATCTAAGCATCGTTTTCGCCCATGTTGATTTGCTCATTGTAAGCGAAAATGATCGCGTAACATTTGGAGCAGGTCACTGTAACGTTGAAACTGCACGGTTTGAAAATCAACATTGCCAAGTGTACCTTTTCGTAGATTCACCCAACTTTTTAGGCTATAAAGTTAGTTCCCAAACCATATCCCCCAAAGGAGTTTATATAATTTCAGTTAGGGATTATCCTCGGTCTACTAGACTACAAGAGTTACAAATGTTTCTTAGCTTAGTCAATTCCCTTAGAAGATTGCTAAAAAATACCACCATTATTCTCATTCCTCTCACTACATTGTTGAAAATCTCGAATAAGTTCCGTCCCAATTCAAATTTATGGATGAACAGGACGAATTGGTCTTTAATGATGCAATAAAAGATGCAAATGCCAAAGCAACACTTCTGATTGATCCCAAATGAGACTGCCCATTGCGTCTCATCACCCATGGACCCGATTTAAGCGCAGGATCGCTTCTAGAGCAATTTTCTGAAGATCAATGAGAAACGCTGAGATACTTTAGTAAGGCCTTTAAATGTGCCGAATTAAAATATTCAACTTTTAATAAGGAAAGAACCTCTATACTTCTTGCGATTAAACATTTTCATCCCCTCGTAGAAGGCACCCACCACTATGTCTTGAGTGATTGCGAGAAGTATAGAGAACTTACTAGATCCCTTACAACAAACAGTCTCCAAGGAAGGCTCGTGCTTTCGAATTAATTAGTCAGCACACTAATAACATTAGCAACATAGGAAAATATAATACTAGTGATTCTCTTTCTCAGGTCCCCATCAATGGTTTCAGCACGCGATATGTGCAATATCCACCACTGCCACTGACACACTCTGGTACTTGCAACATATAATCTTTAGATCATAAGCTGACACTCTCACAAGATGACATTCCTACCCCTTCGTGGCAGTCTATTGATTCTAAAATTCCTCCATTCACTATTATTAATTATAAGCCTTTAGCTAAATCTCAACTATCCGATTCTGAATTTACTTATTTGCAAGAAGACACTTTTATCTCACTCCTATTTCATAAGATTGCTTTGCCCTACTCAAATCACTCCATCATTTGTTATCTATCCAAAGGCTTTATCTGACCTTATCAACTGATTTCCGTAAAATTTCCTTTCATTATTATCATAACTTAGGATAGTTAGGCACACGCACATCTCTTAAATCCCTCTTGGAGAGGTTTGTGTAGAAACATATGAGAGAGAAGATTCGTGAATGGGTTCAGAGTTGCATTCAGTGCCAGAAATCGAAGGTATGACATGCAAAGTCACCTCTCATACCATTCGCTGTTCGCAAAACGATATTTCATACTACCATATCATAGACATACTAAGCGGTTTCTCTACCACATAAAAATGATACAAAAACCTCCTGACGGTCATTTATCGCTATACCACGTGGATAGATGCATACCCACTTACAGACATTGCACCCGAAACTTAGTTAAATCTTTCTTTGCCAATTACGTCTCACGTTTTGGAGCCTCAGTCTAAATCGTGCCTGATAATGGTCTACATCTCAGGTCAGGTTTATTACCTGTGTTCAATGCCATTGAATGCATCTTTCCTTCTGTTCGGTCAATGTAAATGCCGTCCTTGAAAGGTCCCACCGCTGGCGATGGAAAATGCCCATAATCAGGAGAGTTTTTTAGCTGCAAAAATGCTCTGACACTCGTCTACGTCTTCCAGGTGATCTATTTTTTTTTTACTAGGGACAACGACCCTTTGCGACATACGACCATTCAGCAACATTAGGAGACAATGACTCTATTGCGCCCCTTTTATCCAGACCATTGGATACAAAGGAACTTTTCGTTTTCAAAGAGTTGGAGACTTGTATTCCTGAGAGATACGCCTCACGTTTCGACCCTTTATAAACTCCCGTATAATATTCTGAAAATATATAAACATTCTTTCACACTTCAAGGCAGCAAAGGAAAATTGCGTCCCCATTTATATAATTTGAAAACGGCTTGCATGGAATCAAATCCCTATCTGCACACAGCCGATTCTAACATAGAATCCATTACACAAATTTATACACAACCTTCCAAAACATTGCGATGGAATCTCTAGAGCAAACACAACCCGATACATCCTAACAATCACACGTTGAGGTCTTCATTATGATCAGCATGAAAATCCCTGCTCACAGTCTTTCATTCGACTTCGTTTTCCTTTATCCCTTATGGTACGATTACTCAGATAGGATGGGCTGAGTTGTTTGGATCGAGATTACATACACACATCTTGGATGAAGGGAATTCATTATTATTTCATTTGTATTGTTGATTATCACATCCCGATGCCCTCTACTGTCTATTTATGATACCATGTTATTTTCATTTATTTTGTAATTATATAAATCTCGTTTTTCTGTATATCCGAATTATTTTGATTCTATTTTATCATGTGTATTTTGTTCATGTCACCATGGATCTTTTGTTTTTTGCTATCCTTTGTTTCATGTCATGAGTTTTACGAGTATGCATTTATCGCTTGTTATTCAATTTATTATGTACTCATTATCGGTCTTCAGAAACTGCTGTGTTACATTTGTGTATATCTTGCACAGAAGCAAAGTCTTAGTTAGCCCTTGTTTCTCAGAGGCTGAATGTCTGTCGCAATATTCCCCTAAGATGTACTCAATAGTGGAAGATATGGATAGGAGTAGAAGATAGTTTAAAGTTGGAAGAGGGTTTTGCCCCGGTTCAGAGGGCATCGCAAGCATTTATTTATGTATGTTTTTTTTCTTTTTTCTTTTTTGTTGTTTGTAATTAGTGTAAAGGCTATCGCGGAACTAGGTTCACACGGCCCAAGGAAAATACACTCATAAATTTATAGAAGACCAGGGATCTAAAGGTCTACCCAGAAATTCACCAGAATTTATTAGGACGGTACTAAATTACGAGGTATCCGCAAGGGGTTAAATAAATACACACACAAAAAGTATTTACAGTATTATTTACAACAAAATTAAAATGAAATAAATTAACTGTTAACAAAATATACGGGGGTCATCAAACAATAAGGAAAGTCACCATCGAACGACCACAAGTCGTTTTAACCAAAAAGATATTCGCACATACAACAATGGGTTCTATGGATAAATTGTTTAAAGCCGAAACGACACGCGCCGTTGAAGATGAAAATAGGCTTCGCTACTCTAGTAACAGGTGTTACCGGAATAACCTCCCTGTCTTACGTCCCTTACCCGAAGGCCCAAAGTTACATGAATAACACTTATAACACCTAATTAATTTAAAGGGGACGTAAGAAGAAAGAGATACTACAAAATACCTGATACCAGAGCAGTGAAGCAATAACCCACGTCGGTAACCCAGGCGAAAGAGGCTCGGCTACCATGAGGGAATTCGACCCAAGTCGACCGGGGTGAATGCGATGGCGGTCTTCGGCGAGGAAAAACCCACAGACGGCGATATCGTGGCGAAAGGTGTCGGGACCACGGGGAACGATGATTCGAAGGCCCAACGATCCAAGAGAAGGAATTCGAGATGACAGAATTCCCCAAAGAGGGGATGGCGAGGTGACTAGGGGAGAACTTTCACGTGCCCAGTGTGAACGGCTTCCCAAGGAGAACATTTGCAACCAAGATTTTCGAGCTAGCAATATTTCCCTTGTTTCAGATGGAAAATGGGAAATTTGAACCACAGATAAATTTACTCTACCTCCCGCCTTAGGAAAGTGACCCACTTCCCATCTCTCGCACGGGTGTCATAAAAAAACTCGCTGGAATTTAGACTCCTCATCGGGGGGTCATTCGCTTATCAAACTGACATGCGCTCTTTTTAATTCACACAAAGCAAAAGAACAAAGAGAAAGTCATCTGTTTATCATCCGAATTTCAGAGCTTAACAGAGTAAATATACTACTCGATAAAAGTACAGCATTCAGATTGTAGCTCCCAACCTTTTTCACTTAAGACCACACAATTTGGACATATATAAAACTCTCTTCAACTGAAACCATTATTCATGATGATTATCATCATCATCACTAGAAAAGTTACGCAACATGTTACGAAAGTAATAGAGTGGTGTTACAACTCTTCATTCTGAGTTCACATTTTCGCTCTGAAGAGGCTTCGATCCAATAGAGCCCTCTCACAAGTCGCCCAATCCATCGTTCCTGGGCGAATATCGGTGGCCAGCTCCTGTTAATTTGTTATGTTGCAGTGATCAAATTTGCATTTATACCTCCGTATCAAGAGGAAAATTCAAGGTTAACTATATCAGTGTGACTACGGGCGTGAAGAACGAAGAAAAACTGAAGGTCGTCTGGTGTTGTTTAAATTCCGAGTTATCTCGGACGACGCCCGTATTATATATATATATATATATATATATATATATATATATATACACACACATATATATATATATATATATATATATATATATATATAATTGCAGTAGAAAGGACACGATCATCAGTGACATTCTTATTTATTGTAGACAACGTTTGAGATTACCTAATCCATCATCAGGCTAAAAGAAGGCAAATAAATGCTAACTTTTTGAATTGGAAAATTCAGAATCATGGTCTAAGAGGAATTAGATTTGAAATTAAACCTAAATACTAATCAAAAACAAACTAATTAAGATAGTGAATTTTACAAAAACTTTATAAAATTACAAACACTGATAAATTTAAAGTTAAAGA
The DNA here is from genome assembly GCA_963969495.1 of Ceratothoa steindachneri. NCBI lineage: Eukaryota > Metazoa > Arthropoda > Malacostraca > Isopoda > Cymothoidae > Ceratothoa > Ceratothoa steindachneri. Next base: position 27,775,627 of record OZ018325.1, read on the forward strand.
GAGATAAACAAGGTCTGCTGACCAAAAAGTCGTGCGCCCTCACTTATTCTGATTTATGACCTTACGACCTTCAAAACTTTCAATAATTCCCGGAGTAACCTTGGGAGGACCTTGGCAATTCTATCATTCGGAAGAGAATGTAAATACCTTAAGGGTTTCAAATTTCGTTAGAATCAGCAGAATAGTTATAATGTTATTGCCAAAACAAATTATTCCAGGGCTGACCTTGTTAGGACTTTGGCAATTATATTATTTGAAAGAGAATGTAAAACAATATAAGATTTTCAAATTTCGTTAAAAACAGCCGAATAGTTATGATGATTTTGCCCCCCTCCCCCCCAAAAAAAATTCCTGGGTTACTTTTTAATGAACTTGAAGATGAGGTTGGTATTTTTAATCTCACATCATAAATTCCTCCTTTCCATCTTGAGCATCAGCTATTTGTTCTTCATTTTCTTAAGGAGAGAAAATTATTTCACTTGATGGCATTGAAACATTGGCCTACTTATAGTAAGCAACTCTTCTTCCTTCACCTTCTTGTCGCTTTCACTTATTGACTTGTCTATTTTACTCAAGTTAATCCCGAAAGCAAACCTGATGTGGTCCAAAAGAAGTAATCCTTCAAAGAGATCTTCATCTCCATAGGGGATTTAAATTAATTTGAGTTTCGTTTTTACAACCACAGCAGCCAAATTCATAGCAAGAAAACAATTTTACTCTTGCGCCTGAGGATATCAACAGGTTGTCTAGTTTTGTAATGAAGGTGTCTTAGGCCTGTAGCTCTCCTCTCCCAAGGGATATGTTTTTTTCTTGCTCCCAGTTCTTTTGGATCTGTTTAAGATTGTGACTCTTGAATTTACAACGGGGCTAGAAAAGAACTGTTCTCCCGTTCCCACCTTTCAAGCACTTTAGGGTAAATATCCTTTGCAAGATTGGGTGCTGAATAGTTTCTCACATCCACATTTCAGAACGTCAACCAGAGTTTGGAATTGAGATGGCAACAACTCTGCTATTTTCAATTTAGGCGTTCAAATGTATGAATGTCGCCAGTCTTGTCATAATTTTAAAAGCAATTGTAGGTTAAATCCTACTGGTATGATGGTAGTACTGAATGCCTTGTAATCTTCAGCATACTGATAAATATGTTTCAAACGGTCAAAAAAAGAAAGAAAGTGAAATAGATATAATTATTAATATAATAATAGTAATTTAATTCCCCAAGATGACAAAAATAAGTCAAAACTTTTAAGTAGCTAACCAAGTAGAACTAAAGTTATATTAAAACCAGGCAATGGCTTCGCCACTTCCCCCTATGGGGGAGCTTGCGCTTCGCTACTAAGATTAAAATTTAAAATCTAAGAAAAAGCCGCCATGGTTAAATTTTTATAAATTTTCTGAACTTCGCCAATTATAATAATTTTACAAAGGAACTCTAAACTAAATTTTCCCCCTTTCAAAAAATCACGTTGCTTAAAATATAGAGTTATAGAAGCAGATAAAATAAAAAAGCAGCCATGCTTAAATTTTAATAAATTTTCTGGACTTACCAATTGTAATTCATTTTCTTTTAAAACATACTAAAGCATTGGATAATCATATATATTTTTTCTAAACTTAACCATTTTGTATTTTCAAACTCTAAAGAAATTCATAGAAATTACCTTGATAAAAATTTAAAATATACTTACATATGTCATAACCAAACTAAGATGAAATTATTATTCAAATACTCAAAAAAATCCCGTTCTTAAAATATAGAATTAGTGATGATAAAAAAAAACACTTTAGAATTCATAAGTAGGGTTACAAATTTTGAGCACCCCTCATTTATATAATTACAACGTTAAAAGATTGACACACACTAATAGCACAGTATTCCATGGTATAGCATAATATACCATAACAGATTAGAGCATAGTATATTATAGAATATTATTGTATATCATAGTAGAGCATAGCACAGCATTGCATAATATAGCACAGCATAGTATAATATAACATAGTATAACAGCATAGTATAGCATAACATAGCACATAATAGTATAGCATAGAATAGCCTAGTATAGGCTACCCTAAACTTGCTTAGTATAGCATATCATAGCCAAGCATAGCATAGTATAATCTACCCTGCTTTAATCTAGTAGGACCAAGCCTAGCCAAACTTAGGATAGCCTAGCTGTGCCGGGCCTAACCTAGCCTAGCTTAGCATAATCTAGCTAGCGTAGTATAACCTAGCATAATATAGCCTACTTTATCCTAGCTTAGCTTAGTATAGCCTATACTATCGTATCCTAGTATAGCCTAGCCCAGTAGCCCCTAATCTAATCTAATATATTATAGTATAGCCTAGCTAAGCCTATCCTAGTATAGCCTTGCCTAGCGCTGAATTCCCTAGTGTAGCCCAACTTACTATAGCCTAGCCTAACCAAGTATGACTTAGCATTGCATGCTAGAGCCTAGCCTAGAGTCGCCTAGAGTAGCCTAGTCTACTATAGCCAAGCTATAATAGGCTACTATAGCCTAGCCAATATATCCATGCATACGATAGCCTAGCATACTATAGGCTAAGCTTGGTATATCCTATCCTAGCATAACCACACCTAACATAATATAGCCAAGCGTATCATATTATAGCATAGACTAGTATATCATACCGTACCCTAGACTAGAATAACCTTTTATAGCTTAGCCTATTATAGCCTTAGTTAGCTAGCCTATCTTAGCCTAATATAGTATTACCTTGCATAGCTTAGCATAGCCTAGCATAGAAAGGCATAGCCCTCCCTTGCCTATTATAATTTACCCTACCCTAGCATATCATAGTATAGCCCTTTCCAGCTTATTATAGCTTAGCATAGCTTAGCCTAGCCAACATAGTATAACCTAGCCTAGCATTAACTAGCATAGACAAGTATAACCTATAAAAACCTATTATACAATATTCAAGCATAGCTTCGTATTGTCTAGCCTAACATATTATATGCTATCCTAGCATAGCATTTTATAGCGTAAATTAGCATTATATATCTTACCCTTGTACATTATATCTTAGCATAGTTTAGCATAGTATAGCCTATTCTAGGCTTGCCTAATAGAGTATAGCATATTATAGCCTAGTCTAGTTTAGCAGAGTATCGGCCGAATAGTTATGATGCTATTGCCAAAACAAAATAATTCCCAGACTAACCTTGGGAATACTTTGGCAATTATATCATTCGAAAGAGAATGCAAAACAACATAAGGGTTTCAAATTTCGCTGGCATCGGCCGAATAGTTATGATGTTATTGCTAAAACAAAATAATTCCTGGTTGGTTGTGGTTATTAACGACAAGGGGTGCCATGTCGAGTCAGAATTTAACGTGGGTGATTGCGTTTTGATGAAAAGAGATTCTAAAATTCTCGATGTTGGCATCAGCCTTACATTTTATAATGTGGTCTCTGATGGGCGAGAGGTTTTCCCGCTCGACAACTAACGCCAAGGTGTGCACACACCTTCAAGTGTAAGGAGCAAATAGTATACCAATGTATGTTTCCTGGCAACATCCAGGGCAAGAAAATTTATTGCGCAAACAAACAGGAGTTCCTTAGTGCGGAAGAAATTACCTATTTTTAAATTGTCTATGAAGGTTATTCGGAAGTGAACTTGCGGAGAAAAAACTTTGAAGATTTTTTTGGTAAAGTCTTGAAACCTCTTGATTCAGAGGACCGAGATCCGGAAAGAGAAAATATCGCAAATCTTAGGGACAGTGATCTTTGCAATTTTTGGATAGAAGTCATTTAATATTTTCCCCTATGCATCGGTTAACTAAATCAAGGGGGAATAGATGACCACGAAAAAGTTTCTTAGGCTGAAAAATTCAAGGTGCATTAAAGTGTAGGAAGAGCAAAATCGGGCCCTTTGTATCAAAACATACAAACTGTTCATCTTAAATTTTTTGTCATAAAAGCTAAAGAAATTTAGACCTAATCCAGAATATGTTGGTTTTCTAGAGATGGAGGTTCAGAAACCAGTAGGTGTTTATTTTTAATTAGAATGTCTAGAAAAGAAATAAGAGTTTCCAAGTTCTCTCTCCATTGGAAGAAACTTGAGGCCTCATTTTCAGATTTAAATAGGGCAAAGGTGTCGTCGACAAAACGCCTCTAAAAAAGCGGCCTAAAGGAAGATGGGCACTCCTTAAAAAGCCTATCCTACAGGGATACAATAAAGGCGTTAGCTAAGGTTAGTCCCAAGAGACTCCCCATGAAAACACCATCAATCTGACGGAAGACAGCCATTGAGATTAAATATATTTTCTTTAGAGGCAACGAGTAACATCTGTGAAAATTGTGGGCGATTGGACCCATGAAACATCGCGGATGTAGAGTCAGGAGAGAAATCTTTGTCTAAAATAATTCTGAAAACCTCCTCAAGGAGGACATTTGTAAAAAGAGACGTTGCATCATAACTCACCATATAACTATGTCCATGTTTGTGGATTCAGAAAGATCAGTATATGACGGGAGGGGGTGGGGGATTGCTCACACGTCAAAGGAACCATATAGGTTATTTCCAGTCTGGTGTAGGGCCACTTGATCCGGGTTTTTTTTTAATTTCGACTTCTCGGCGGTTGCCATACGCTGTAGCTAGGCCATGTTTCGGAATCCACGTTAATCAGTAGTTCTCGACTGAGAAATAAAGGCATCTTAATAAGTGAAGATCGGTGATAAAAACCCTACCAACATACTCTCTTGATCATGGATATCGCCAAAGTAGCATGAATAGGAGACGAAAGCAGACTATTAGATGGATGGAATGGAGCAGTGGGGCTTTAAGAAATTATAAATGATAAATACAATATTGCCTCTATGCCCTGCGTGGTGTCACTGGGATAATTTGTAGTCTATGGAATTATGTGATTTGGGAGAGATGGATGCTATAAGGGTGTGACTGAGATATAAGGGTGTTTGAACCTTCGTATTATATCCCGCGTGGGGAGGTACGGCAAATATGGTAAAAAAATATATACTTTTCTAAACATTGTATCCTCAATCTGATTCTTTTAAGTGTGGGATGTGGTAGTTAACTGAATTAGGCTAGGGATATAATGCAGTTTGGTTGCGTAATGGTCTCTTGATTCTTATTTCTAATGTTTGCTTTCATTCAACTGTGCATCAACTTTCTTGGTGGTTTCAAATGAGTTTGGAAATTTATAGTTGCGATTTTTTGTGGTCATTTTGGTCACTATTTCAAATGGAAGGTCCTAAAGGAAATTATCATTATTATAATGGAAACCTAAAGAATACATCGCTACCGTATAATCAATTGAAACAAATAAACCCAAAGTCAATGAAAACTATGTTCCTGTTTTAAACTTGGTTCTATGGTTTTGCTGAGTTCACAGTGGTGAATATTTTTGTCAGTATTGATGATTACGTAACTATTAGGCAAATGCCCTTTTCTGTACGGAGAAATTTCTTGGGTGCCATATTTTCCTATATCCCATTGATAGCTCATACTTGGCGCCTTCCTTTTTGAGACTTTCCGTTAACATTGCATTCGGGCGTTCCGGTATCAGATCCTAATTCCCTCTTCTTTTTTTTCTTCTCTTTTTTATATTATTTTTAAATTTGTTCTTTTGACGGGTTAGTGATTTATAACACGCTTCTTTCTATCTTTGTTTGTATTTGCACGTGTTTTGCTCTTTTCTCAAGTACTTTTATTCCTCGTTAAAAATCACTCATAATGGGTTGTTTTTTTTCATGTCTTATTATCTCTGTCGCTTTGTTATTTTTGGTTAATACTCATGCTCGGATCCAGGGGGGGGCTAGAGGGCTGAGTCCCCCCCAAATTTCATACCCGTTTATGTTTATATTTCTTTTTTAAGCTCTACTTGTATTCTGCTCTTCAGAACGAGTTATATAATAATAGAGAATATGTATAAAACAGTTATTTAAACCGTTACGATTGAATGTATCTTATATGATACATGTCTAAAATATAGGTAAATCTCAAAAATAATTATTAAATTCAGTATTTTACCTTCGCTGACTTCCAAAAACTACAATAAACCACAATTCATAATTTTCTGTTGTGTGGGGGGGAAAAAATCGGATCTGAGAGAGTTAGTGCTCAATACTGCGTGAGATGCTCCTATTTATTATTAATACTGTCTATAATAACCCTTATTAATGATCACTGCCTTTTCTTAGACTACTCAGAGGAAGGATTTCAAGTAGCCCCCCCCCCCAAATTTTTACCCTGTATCCGCTACTGTTGATACTGTAATTGTTATAGCTACATTATGATTTACGCAACCCAGTTTCTATCATTTCGTCTTTTTTATCGATTAATTATCTGATGATTAAATTAGATTCTGATTAGGTTTTGCAACTTTTTTTTGTTTTTCCGGGTTTTTGCTCACGTCCATCGCATTTTTAACATAGTATCTCCACGTGTGACATCCATTCTAATCTTCCTTTTATTTTCTTAAGTTGGTTTTGAGTGGATGTTTGGTCTTTCTTGGTCTGTAATTGTTTAATCTATATTTATGATGTCGATTCTCTCGTTACTTCAAAATCTTCGATATTAATGCTACCTACCGGTCTGTCTTTCCGGCTGCCACAGGCGTTCAGTTACAGATTTCTTCTCTATCCACTGCTTTTGGGAAGCTTGAAACACTTTTTTTTATCTTGTTTCGAGTTAGGATTCGTGGCTTTGAAAAACTTGTTTTGAATTCATAGTTCTCCTTTATTTTGTTTCATCACTATTTATGTATTTTAATTTGTCATGTACTATTTCGCAGATATTTTGACTTTTGGTTTTCTGATCTTGTATAGGTCTGTCATGTTAATGTTTTCCAATTTCTAGACCACCGTAGACTTTTTGATGCATAATGAGGGAAGCCCGAGAGGGTTGCGTAGCCTGCAGGAGCGGCAGACCCTTCCTGCCCCAGCGCCCCCGCAGTCTTGAACTAGATTGGGACTATATTGGCTTTCTTCCATCTACAGACTGCCATTTTTTACCCTTTTTTTCGTCACTATTTTTTTACAAGTCTCTTCTTCCCTATTTTCTAGGCCGACGGTTAATATTGCAGGTGTCACCGACCAGCTTTCGTCCATTCATCACTGGTTCGGAACCGGGGGAGAGGTTCGAATGTTGGTTCACCTCTCCATCGTGGGTCTGGTTCGGGTGTAGCGCCTGTATTCTTCCCAATCTTCACGTAGATTGAAATCATAATTTTTAGTGAAATTTAAAAACTAAAAGATATACTTTTTTTTTCTTATAAAACGTGACGTCATTTTTCCGTTTACTCGCGCTTAATACTGAAATATCTTTTTTTCAATTATAAATAACTCAAGTCAATTGAAATATTTAATTACCTCAAATCTCCATTTAGCTCCAGTATAAAATTAACACATTTTCAACAGGTTCTGATTAAAAGATGTGCAAATTGATCATCGGTAGTTTCGTATCATATATAATATTTTAAGGAATAAAGTTCTCAAATTCAATGGATGAATACTAGTTGCTATTACTAAATAAATATGTAGAAGTATTTGAAATTACTGTAAATCCTACAAAAATTAACCTTCAGTAAATATATATTTTATATGACTACACTTTGCGTTTTATATAAATTGGCCAGATACGTGGTTATAGTAAAAAAAAAAAGTATCGATTAATCGAATTTAAGGACACATTTATTTTAAAATATTACTATTAATTAATATCATGAAGAGCGTTAAGCTTCGCTTACCAAATTATCTAACATTAATAACTCAATGTTTCTATTTATAAGGATTTTCGGATCTTGTAAAGATGAGTTATCCCAATTATTTTTCGATTCTAGGGTTAGGTTAGGTTAGGGTAGGTAAAGTTAGGTTTAGTTATGTTAGGTTATATTAGGGTCAAAGACAACTTGGGATGTCTCGTCTTTACAAGATCCGGATTTGCTTTAGGCGAATACTTTTTTCTCAAAACAGCAGCTCTTATAGCGTAAAAATGATCAAAATACCACATTTATATGTTATTAAATTTCGCCATTTTTAAAGATATATTGGTGAAATTCAATGACCTACATAACTAGGTTTTTTTTTTGTTCACCTTATGGTTATGCTTATAAATTTAATTTTAATTGCATTCTGAACAAATTGATTGGACATCTTGAAATTAAATGGCTGCTTTAGGAGAGGAGGGAGGGAGGGTTATTTCCTGGGCGATACATGGGCAAGAGATAGAGAGAGAGAGAGGGAGGCGGGGGTAAGGTGAAGGGGGTAGAAGGAAGTACCACATTTGCAAAATTCAGGGGCAGTGGGTATACTAGATCAAATGTGGAATGTGAAATAACATGGAGAAAAACAGAGATTGAGTGGAGGTGATTAAAGGAATATACAGGCTTTGCAATGGAAGAGAGAACAGTAGAAGTTTAAATAATATGGGTGCATTGTTTTTGTTATCAAAGTGGGTTCGGCGGTTGTGAGTTGCACAGGCAAATTTGAAAAGGTGCGGTGTATCAAAGTGACCAGCGCAAGAACGACGAAGAGTTGCTGGATGTCCGGGGCGATCTTAAACTCAGCTTCCTTGGGTGCCCGTAACATATAAGGTCGCGCCCAAAAGTTTTCGGACACCTGGAATTTATCCAATTCCTTAGGTATGTTTATGGATATCTTTAGTGTAGGTTTGCATTCATGTGTCCAATACATCTGAAAAACAAAATAAAAGTATGAGCTTCCGTATAACATTTTTTTTTTAAACCTAAAATGGCGCTGCTATTGAAATGTATGAAATCCTGGCTGTGGTATGTTACAGTGAAAATGTATTCATATACCGCATCATGTTTGTTGATTAATATGATATTCCATGTCGATAGGATCTGGTAAATGATTTGATAATGGCGAAAACACGTAACTAGGCCGTGGAGGAAAGAAATCTTATACGGACGATGCACGAGGAGGGTCTCAGCTGTGGAAAAATCACCCGGAGGGACGGCGGATCACATTCCGGTGTTGAAGTAATGTTAAAGAGGACTCGAGAAAGTGGGAACATCCAAGACTGACCTCGTTCTGGACGACCCAGAGTCAGTACGCAACGTGGCGACAGTTCTATACGTCACTTGAGCATACGGAATCATAAGAAATCAGCAGTCCAGGTGCAATATGGATGGGCAGAGGGCGGCCAGGCTAATAATGCCTCCGTTTGAACAGTCTGTCGCAGACTGCCTGCGCAAGTTATGTAAAGCCCGCCAGTAGCCGCTGATCAACCCACATCAAAAGCGACGTCAACTGGCTTGAGCACGTACTCACTGCAACTGGACCATGGGTCAGTAGGAACGTGTCTTATGATCCGACGAGTTCACGGTCCAGTTGTTCTCGTCCCCAGGAAACATTTAGTCTTGATGAGGCCATGGGAGCAGTGGAATCGAGAGTGCGTAGTGCCAACAGTGAAGCATGGTGGCCGCTCTGTAATGGTATTGGGCTACCTATCAAGTTTGAGTGTGAGTCGTCTCACCGTTTGTGATGGCACCATGAATTCAGAGAAGTACATCGCTGTGCTGAGAGATTACGTTCTTTCCTTAGCCCGAGGCGTCTCCAGAAATGCCTATGCAAAAACTGAAGGCTGATAAATTTAGTTACATTTTTACTCGTTCTCCTCAACTGTTTTATTTACTTTTATTTATTTTTTATACCTTCCATGCATGTTACAAACATCCCACCGAACCACATATTACGAACCATATTGGATAAAATGTTGAATTCAAAACTAAAATGAATTCAACATTACTTGAAGTCTGTGCCACGAATTCTATGGACACTTGAGCATTTTATACATTTTTTGCTATTAATTTTATAATTTGGTTTAACTTGCGAAACCTCACATATTAAGATTTGCAAAAATTAGATATATTTTTTTTAAATTTCAACATTTGTTTATCTCAATATTAAAATAAAGTTTTTATTTTAAAGAAATTTAAAAGGGTTAGGTATATATAAGATTCCTGTCTAAATAACAACTCTCGACGAACTTTGTCAATTCCATGAACATTTACGCGCTGCTGCCACGCAACTCCATCGAAGTGATCTACAATATCTAAGTAGGAAAAGAGAAGAAGAAATATATGCGCTCATTAGACTGATCAGAATGACTAGTTCTCTTCGAGCGAGGTAACGCCCCAAAGCGGTCTTGCTTTTTTATTCTCCACTCTTGCCTTTTATCTTACTTTTTACCTTTTACTTCCTTACTTCTATCACTTCATAACTTGGTCACCGGCGAAGACCCAAAAGCACTGGTTGTAGGAGCAAGCGAACCCCTACACGAGACGTTCATTCATTTCATTTCCCTTCTCTGGCTAGGAAGCCATTCTTTGAGTCTTTCGATCCAACATTCCTAAATTTATTTATTTGAGATTGTGTTTTAAAAGAAAAGGTTTGCTTCCTCGACACAGCATCGAGCGTCCTAAGGACACCTCTACATCCATGCCAAGCAAATGAATGTATCCAATAAATAATCTCAAATAAGGGCAGTGTGGGGCAAAGCTCTTTTTTTAAGATTTATTTTGGAAGAAAAATTCTCCAATAAAAGAATTTTAGGGTCTGAATTCTTTATTAATTTAATGTTGGAACCTGTATTCTCCATTAGGTGAATGTAGGGGGCGGGGGCTGTATTCTCCAATAGGTGAATGTAAGGGGAGCTGTATTTTCTAATAAATGGATGTAGGTGGTCTGTGTTTTTCATTTGGTGAATAATGTAGAGGGGGGCGGGGTCTGCATTCCCCATTAGGTGAATGTAGGAGGGGGGGCTGTATTCTCAATTAGGTGAATGTAGGGGGTCTGTATTCCCCATTAGGTAAATATACGGTGGTCTTTATTATCCATTAGAGGAATGTAGGGAGTCTATTCTCCTTTAGGTGAATGTAGGGGGTCTGTATTCTCCATTAAGTGAAAAAGGGGGGGGGGGGCGTATTTTCCATTTGGTCAATATTTTGACTCTGTATTCTCAATTTAGTGTACGTAGGAGGTCTTTATTATTCATTAGGATAATATAGGTGGTCTTTATTCTTCATTAGATGAATGTAGTGGTCTTTGTCTTTATTCTCCATTAGGATAATGCAGGGCGTCTTTATTCTTCATTAGATTAATGTAGGGGTCTTTATTCTATATTAGGTGAATGTTGGGGTCTTTCTTCTTCATTAGGTGAATGTAGGGGTCTTTATTCTTCATTAGTGAATGTTGGGGTCTTTTTCTTAATTAAGTGAATGTATGGGGTCTTTATTCTTCATTAGTGAATGTTGGGGTCTTTATTCTTAATTAAGTGAATGTATGGGGTCTTTATTCTTCATTAGTGAATGAAGAGGGGGGTCTTTATTCTTCATTAGTGAATGAAGAGGGGGGTCTTTATTCTATATTTCATCTACCATATTTACTGCTGGAAAGTTTAGTCGATATCAAAATTGAAACTACCTGGACTATTTTCCTTCAAAACCTCTCTTTATCCCCATGTCGATCAGTTTCACATGACCTCTTTTTTCCCACATTTTCCCCCTTCTACAGTCTCCCCTCCCTTTTTCTATATCTCTCACAAGGGGAAGGAGGGTCAGGTGGAGCATGGAAACCATGAACCTGATATATAGAGGATTGCGTCTTTTCCCGGCCCCAACATATATAGATGTCTTCCCTCTCGGCCCCAATTCCCGTATGAGGATCTGTTTCCAACTAAATTAATAAAAAAATAATTAATTAAATTTGTTTCTAACTACCGGGTATTGCAAAAGTCCTGTTACACTCGTTACGACGCTCTCAACAATGGCCATAAGGATAGTTTTGATGCAGTTAGACACGTTTTATTGATTTAACATATAAATATGTGTTTGTGCTGTAGTATTAATCAATGTTGCCGCCCTGGGCTGAGCAGGCGCTCCGGGCGAGACCTGTAGTCCGCGCACATTTTGGCACACGAAGTCCGTCCTCCTGCTGGCCAACACGCGGTTGACGGAGGACTTCAGCTCGTCCACTTTGCTCCTGCAGACCTTACAACCTTACATGCCTTGCGCTCGACGTGCGCCCACGCACTGTAGTAGTAGGGGGACTGCAGCGGGCAAAATTCCTTTGACCAGAAGTTCATGTTCGACCCCCAACCACTCTTGCACGGTCTTGGCCGTGTGGGTCGAGGCACCGTCCTGATGAAAGACGTTGTCTGCCTTTTTCGTGATCTTTCTCACCCAGGGCAGGACTTTCGTTGCTAAGATGGCCCTATAACCGGCTGCGATGAGCCTGTAACTGGCCGACAAACACATTGGCGGCATATCTCGCCATTCGAAGCCATGACACCGAGCATCATCAAGAAAAAGGGTGCTCGGTCGTGGACACGTCGCGGACCTCAGAGACGTCCTAACCGAAGCTTACCACGTGTCCTTTCTGCTTCTTGATGATCGGATCGCCCCTGAAGTTTCTTTCATCAGGAAAAATGAGAATTCGATGGCCATGACTCTTCGTCGTTGAGAAGGCGACGGCGGCGCTCCCGACGTTGTTCTCGCATACGGTCGGTGAGCAGAGGCCTTTCCACGCACCTCAAACTTTTGCCGACTTTCCCCTTGACGGCCCTGGACACCGTGGCCACTGAGATGTTCTTCGCGAGCGTTGTCATTTTGAGCTTCGAAGCAATTTCGAAGTCCTTTCTCACAGCCAAACGGTTGACAACTTGTCTCCCTGAACGAGATCGATCTTCGAGGTCTTCCCCGTTATTTAGCCTCTCCGCGACTCTTTAGACGGTCATTCGGATGACATTGAGCCATTTGTCAATGTCGGCCTTATTGTGGCCGGCGGGCAGGAGAGCAGAGATCTCGATTCTTTTTACTTCCATCTCGTCACACCACACAATTGAAAAGACGTTTTTATGACACGTGATGGAAAAGTAGAACTCTAAGTTTGTTTAGATGGATTTTTTTTATCAAACACTTGTAAACCTCTCAAAAGATAAAAAGACAACAAGTGAGCATAACTTTTGAAAACCTGGTAAATAAATAAAAAAAAGAATTACTTGGGTTTGTTTCGAACTAAATTAATAAAAAAGAAGAATTAGTTTGGTATGTTTCCAACTAAATTAATAAAAAAGAAGAAGAATTAGTTAGATTTGTTTCCAACTAAAATAATAAAAAAGAAGAAGAATTAGTTGGGGGTTTTTTTCATCAATTTTTTTAAATGACTATGGTGGTTTCCAACTAAATTAATTAAAAATGTATATACATAATTAGTTTGCTTTGTTTCAATTAAGTTAATAAAAAGAAGAATTAATTGGATTTGTTTTCAACTAAATTAATAAAAAAGAAGAATTAGTTTGGTATGTTTCCAACTAAATTAATAAAAAAGAAGAAGAATTAGTTAGATTTGTTTCCAACTAAAATAATAAAAAAGAAGAAGAATTAGTTGTTTTTATCATAATTTTCTTTTTTTTAAATGATTATGGTGGTATTCCAACTAAATTAATTAAAAATGTATATATATATATATATATATATATATATATATATATATATATATATATATATATATATATATATATATATATATATATATATAAATAAATAATTAGTTTGCGTTTCAATTAACTTAATAAAAAGAAGAATTAATTGGATTTGTTTTCAACTAAATCAATAAAAAAGAAGAATTAGTTTGGTATGTTACCAACTAAATTAATAAAAAAGAAGAATTAATTAATTTGTTTCCAACTAAAATAATAAAAAAGAAGAAGAATTAGTTGTTTTTTTCAACATTTTTTTTAAATGGTTATGGTGGTTTCCAACTAAATTAATTAAAAATGTATATAAATAATTAGTTTGGTATTTTCCAACTAAATTAATAAAAAAGAAGAATTAGTTGGTCATGTTTTGAACTAAATTAATAAAAAGAAGAAGAATTAGTTGTTTTTGTTTCCAACTAAATTCCCATGAAAGCTTAAAATGAGCAAAATGTCCAACAGAAATTTGTACTGATATCGTTGACGTCACCTCAGTAATAACCTTTCTACCACCAATCCTGTCCCCATCATCGAATAGGCTCCCCACTTCCCCCTAACCATGGCACTGGAATTCAAGCTTAGGATAGCCGCCACAGTCAGCCCTTTAACACACCTCTGAACCCCTATTTTCCTTGTAGCTCCTTGTAACTCCTTGTAGCGCCCTTAAGGCAGACATAGGAGGCGATGCTACCTGTCACCGATACACCCACTACCTTGTGCGCTCTCTCTCTCTCTCTCTCTTTCTTTCCAGCTTACATTTGTGCTTTTTTATTATTTCCAAGTGTCTTTTAGTCACTCGGTTAAACACCGCCTCTGATTACAGCGAAGTTAAGCCACATCACCAGATCGAGCCCCAATTCGGATCGACTCCCCAATGGCTGCCCTATACTGTAGATACTCGTGGTTCGGATCCTACGTTAAACTGTAGGTCTCCACTTGGAAATATACAGCATCTTAAATGAGGGCAGATCAGTGGTAAAGGCGCTACCATTGTTTGTTTTTTTAGCCTCACGCTTATATGTAGTATCTCTTAAGGACATAAAAGGCTACATCATGCTGTGGCCAAACAGAAGCCTTGAAACCTCTATAAATAACGTCTTTTAACACTAACGGGGCTCAAAGGACTAGTCTTGAGGGGGTCTTAGGCGCCGGGGCGCTTATTGGATGAGAGCTTACGCCCTTGAGAGGCTATCCCTAACGTGTAATAGGCTAATCACCCCCTTGTGTCTGCAAGGGTGTCTAAGACTCTATACCTTGTGGCGTGCCAGTTTTACTCCGATGTTGACTCTCAGACCAAATAAAAATCTCCAACTAAAGCCAAGTAAAACCAACTCAAAGTTTCCAGACCTACTAAAAGTCTCCAACTAAAACCAACTAAACATCTCCAACTAACAGCAAGTAAAACCAACTAAAACCAACTCTAAGTCCAGAACAACTGAAAGTCTCCAAATGACAGATCAAGGCGGAGCCTCTCTCTGGTTACTCAGGACTTGGGGCCTTTGGGGTTTTAGCAGCCGATGGCTACCCACCGGTGGGTGATGATGTCTGTCTCTGCCTAAAAAGGGCGAGAATCTTTAATAGGATAGGCGGAAGCTGCCATCTCCGCTGAGTTAGATTCTGGACTCCTTTTAAGCAAAGTCATGAGGTTATTTGTAATTTGCCACAACCTGCGGAACGAATGAAACTCAAAACTTCATCGCTGACTCACAATGGGCGTTAGGTGCAGTATGGGCAACCATACTACAGTTGACACCTGGAAGATTACATTTCCTCAATGCCTCAACGGTTGGGGTTGAATGCCCTCCTTCTCCCAATGTCCGCAGGAGGAACTACGACTACACCCTGACCCACACTAAAAGCTTGGTAGGGAAAGTTAGGATTTCTCGGTTCTCTGTGAATCAATTTTGATGAAACTTTTCCCAGCTGGTCACCACAATATGGCAACACTAGTGTTATGTTTTCATTATGCTGTGTTACGTCCTTCAATTTTTACTTCAGATTCTTCGTTTTTGGGATTCAACAACGCTAATAGCATCTATCCTCTTTAAGAATAATGGGGCGTGGCAGAAGCCTCAACGATGAAGAAAAGTCTTTCATAATCAAGGAAAGTGATGAAGGCACCTCTGTTCATGTTATTGCGGAGAAGTTAGGTCGCCATGAGGCTAAGGTTAGGCGATTTCTGAAGAACCCTTCGCTTAGGAAGAAGCCATCAGATTGTGGGACCTGGAGGACTGTGACAAGCAAGGATTTAAAGAATATTGACCACCAGTTACATGGAATATCCCGACAAACAAGCAGTCATTTTCACCGCCGCTGGTCGTCCCATGTAGCGAAGACCACAAGGATCGCATCCTAGGCACCCTTGCTTCAATGCGAACTCCCCTGGAACTGCCTCCTTTAACACCCCATCACAAGACTTTGAGGCTTCAATGAGCCTGAAAGTAAATAACATTGGACATGAGTTGCGTTTTCTTCACTGACGAAACCAGAGCGACCATTGACGGACCTGATGGTTGGACTCTGAGATGAGTGTCACCAACGTTTGCGGCGTTAACAGCATGGAGGAGGATTCATGTTGTGTACAAGTATAATTAGACACAGACTTATTGGCCCAATCAGTGTAGCTGGAGTGGTTAAAGTGACCGCAGCTGCCTATTGTAATCTCTTGAAGGAGGTCTTAGATACATTGCAAAATGACTGACCGTTGTCACTTCTAAGGACTCTAGTTTTCATGTATGACAACGGTCCATCTCACTCTTCCATTGCCCCTCAAGCGTTACTAGGCTCTTATGGCATACAAGGTGATAAGTTGATGGTGTTGCCATATTGAGGGAACCAACTGGGAAAAGTTTCGTCAAAATTGATTCACAGGGAACTAAGAAATCCTAACTTTCCTTACCAAGCTATTTACGTGGTTCAGGTCTTATTTATTTTCCACACTACACTTTCACATTATATTTATAAATATCTCCTAACAAACTTTCTGGGGAGATGCTCTCGATGATTTTTTTCTTTAAATTTAATAAATAAACATTCCGATGACTCCTCAAGGGGCGGGGGGCACAAAGGCTTTTTATCTTAAGTATGGTTCGTTTGTTTCTGATTGAAATATTCCATTTCGGCTTCGTCCGACCACTGCACATTTATCCTACAACTATAAATATTAGGTTAGGTGTTGTGAGTTAGAAAAGATTTATCCTAGAACTCCAGACGTTAAGTGAGGTTTTGTGGCTTAGAGGACATCAACCAAGCCAAAGGTGTTCATCCTTTTGAGAAGTGTTTCTCGAGTCCGTCGGTCTCCTGCTGCGGTAGAGTGTCGCATTCTCTCAGATTTTCCCTCTGTCTCTCCTTAATAGTTCATAGTACTTTGCAAATTGGTCTTTGGCTTCAGTGAAACATTACTTCGCCGTGCATATGCAAAAGGTTTGTCACAACCATCAACACCCACTTCATCTTGTCTACCTGATTCGTACCATCCTATGCATCGTATTGGGTAGACTGCTTCTGTTAAGAGTTGCACCTCCTCGTCCATTAGATTTAATATTTAGCACTACTACTCTGTAGTCCAGAGCTGTTTCGAACAAACTGCGGAATAATCTTTCTAACCTTAGTGTTCAATCTGCTTGATTACAACACCTAAGTTATGAGTCAAGATATTTTTAGTTCAAAGTTATATATTTTAACTTTCTCATTTTTAGTCATTTAAAAAAAATTGTAATCTTATCTTTTCTTTTATCAATTTCCTTAAAAAAAATTGCCTTCTGGTACCTAAGGTTTGATTTCACAGGTAGGGTGAGAGATTTTCAGTTAATAATAATAGGTACAATAGAAAAATCTGGTTGTCCTGTCTATTTCCGTTTGTGGACCGGCGTGAGTAAGCAAAATGAACATCAAGGCTTTTAGACCAATTAAAGTACCGAAATCAGTGTTTTGTAAAACCAAAATCCTTGACTGCAAAAGTTGCAATGATCAATTGTTTGAGATTGGGGATTATTTTGCTTGCATATCACATATCTTAACGTGGAAGAAAGCTAAAGAATGCCAGATTAAAAACAAATGAATAGCGGTGACTCTTAAGCGGAAAATATTTCCATTGCAAATATAATTTCACTTTGCAGCCGCCTTCGAGTGTCTAAAGGAATGTTTTTCCTTTGATTACTTTCAGGGCCATATTTTCACTATTCATCGACCGTAGATGACCCCACGATGATATTTTATGAGGATGTTTTATAAGTGATAGACTATTCACATTACGGGCGATATATCTCAAGGGGCAAACGTGTACTATAGCGTTCAGTAGGGTTCTCTCCTCGGGCCGTTCCTGTTTCCTATATTGTTCCCATTGTTCCTATGCCAATGACTCACAAATGTACCTCCCCCCCTTCCCCCCAGAATCGTTTGATAACTCTCACAAATCAGTATACGACAATATTACTTGAAATGGCTCTCGGACATTTCAAGAAATGGCTCTCGACCATGACATTCAGGTTATACTGGTGGATACCCCATCGGATGTGGCTGGGTGCTCCCAGATCTCATTTCTGATACTATTAGAATTCTGGGTGTCCCCTTTCATGTCTCCCCAAGGCCACGTCGCTCATGTCTGCAAATCATTTGCGGTCTGTTCTCCATTGTGGACGTTTACCCCCCCCCCCTTCCTGTTCAGTAATCTGTCCTGGCTGTCCGAAATTGCTTTCAAGGTCCTCCTTCTTGCATATAAAGATCTTAAACACCGCAGCACACTCCTATTTGTCTTCTACATTGAACCTATACAGGCTCCTGAGAACCATTCCTTCTTGATCTGTCCACTCAGTTTTTGTTCTTCGTAATCGTTATGCTGCAGGGGTGATCGTTGCTTTTTCGATTTTTGCTCCTAATATGTGGAATGATCGACCTGCTCTCATATGTATGTCCCCTTCCCCTCCCTCGGTACCTTTAAGCATGTATTGAAGGCCCAGATCTCTTATTCCTTTCTTTAGTCGATAGAGGGGCGCTCTGCGACGACCGATGGCCTTGAACAGAGCCATACAACCTCTATTATTATTATTCCTATTCTTCTTCTTCTTCTTCTTCTTCTTCTTCTTCTTATTCTTATTCTTATTATTATTATTATTATTATTATTATTATTATTATTATTATTATTGCCTACATACTCTTCGACAGTTGTTTTTTTTCATAAAGGACAAATATCGAAGTCCTCACCTTTTCCGACGGAGAATTTGATTCTCGATTATTTATAAGGAAATTAAAATATATCTAAAACGAGAGAGCTTAACTCGAGAAAAAAAAAGAACTTCAATAAGACCAAAGTCTAATAACCAAAACAAAAGAAAAGACTTAAAATGTACACTATAAAAAAGTTTAACGAGCTTACATTATCATTAGTAGAATTCTTATTAGGAAAATCGAACAAAAAGTCACAAAAGATTCCAGACTGTGGCACTTTAACAAATAGTCACATGGTAAGGAAAACTGCACTCTACGCATTGATGGTATGCGGTTAATATAGCAATGAGTAGCTAAAGACTTAGGACATGACATAAGAACCACAATGGTACAATGATGATTGGGTTAAACGATGACTGGGGGATGATCACAAAACATATAATACAAGTTTAGTAAAAAAAAAAATACCAACGAAGACCATAAATTAAAAAAAAGGTAGCAATATTAAAAGGCAATCAGATAAATACACTCACAGCTAGAGAAAATAATATCGAAAGAGTCGAAAAATTCTATCAAGAACTTTTTTACTCCATGGGATAGCAAACACCAGATATTAACCCGGAGTGAGGCAGAAATCCCACCAGTAAAGACAAAATTTCACCCACACTTGCACAGGAAAATGTCACTTCTCGAGAAGACGGTGTAATCAAATACCTTAAAAAGGTTGTGAGAGAACATCTTGCCAAACTTGTTGCTATTATGTTTACATAAAGTTCAAAGAAAATACAGGTTGTATAGTTTACCGTTTTTAAAAAGTTCTTTTTAAAAACGGAGACAGATAAGATTTAAATAACTACAGGCAAATCTTCCTCTTATCAAGAACATACAAAATGCTTACAAAAGTTCTAACTCACTAACGTAAACGATCGACTTCAATCGGACAACAAAACAGCATTGCAGCATATTACCATCTGCAGGTTGCTCAACAATCACTATAGGTAGCTACTGAATAGGAAGTGACCCTATATATGAAATTCGTGGATTTTGACACCTCTCAACGTCGATCCTCCGATTCTGTCGACAGCGTTTAATTCTTATGAGCACATAAAACAAAGGGGTTTGGAAGGCTGCATTGACATTTCCAATGTGTTTCGAACGCAAACAAGCATAACAAATATACTAAACAGAATGATTTTCGATTTCCAAGCTTTACTTCTTCACATTTTGCTTAAGTATAACAGTGACGGGGGCTTATGTTATCATAAAAGGTAATAGAAAAACTACCTTTAAGATTACATAGTTTCAAACACTGCCCTCCAAAACTTATTCTCGAAAGGAATATTCACATTGTTGACTCTTTTCCTCCGCACGGGGATACTCTGTGTAGCCTGTTACATTTGGTACCTGGATGAACTGCAGGTCCCCCAGGGATGAATGCAAATCAGGAACGCCTCTTCACTAAGTTGATCTGGAATCTTTGATGGGGCCTGGGGAAGTTGACCAGCTAGGTCATGCCGTATCAGGTGAGAGGCTTTGGAACCTCTATAAACAACTCCATTTAACGCCTGCAAATCGCAAGAGACCAGGGCTTGAGGGGTCCTGGGCGTTGGGGCGCGATTGATAGATGAGAAGATCGATTTGCGCCATAACCCCTTCCTTATGTGTAATAGGCTGACCACCTCTGTACGTCCGCTTTCGGGTGCATAAGGCTGTAGTGCTTATGGCGGGCGGACTATACTACCCTGTTGGCTGCCAAGATAGCGAAAAGTCTCGGGTTCCGGTCTCTGGATCTGCTATAAGAGATTTCAGATCCTGGCGGCCGTCCTTAAGGAAATCCACCCTGTCGCTCTTCCTCTCTGACTAATCAGTTAGGAACTGCGGCTTTTGTGGAGGGACCAGTCCACTGGGCAACTTCTGGTCGGTGTGCGTCGCTGCACAGGTGCAAACATCAACCATTAACGCAACCAGGATGGAGGCCCGAAAACACGAAAAGGAATATGCGCGGGCGGCTGGGTGTGGGATATAGCCCACCACGCTTATTTTTGCCTTTATATAGTAAAAAAAAAATCGAGATTTCGATCATTGCAAACTTTTAAACTATCAAAATTTCTGATTACATCGCTAATAACAAACAACCTCCCTAATAATAAATCCTTCCCCTACCTTGATGTGGGGCTGGGCGAGGTAAACAGTGACGGCATCTCTCTAATCGGTAGAATGGCTCTCCTCCAATCACCTTAAGGTAGCAAAAGCCTTTCCCCTTTGCCATCTTCGGAGCCTCCCTCTGGCTGGCAGCTCCAGCCCTGTTCTGGATCATAACAACCCCCAGTGCTTTCTCAGAGGGCCCCTCCAAGAATCTTCCAGTTGGGAGGGACCTTTCTCCTCTCATTTACTTACGGGTTTGGGGGATTCCCCCGTACCCCTTTCTGCAGAGTTGCCTCTTGCCACTCTCCACCTGCAGTGGATCCCCCTTTTCTTTCTCAAGAGCCCCAAAAGAGCACGGCGAGACAAAGGACGTGCCTTAGTCAAACGATTTTTCCAGACACCTCGTATACCTGCGAATGGAGACGCTGATAGTGCCGCTCAGACTAAAGACTTGACCTGTCACGCTATGTGCGACCAGTAACATCCTATACCTTAATAAATAAGCAGGCACCCTCTGCTCATGGTCCCTCTAGGCCTACGAGCACAGACGCCTCCGCCCCCATTAAGAACCCTTCTGCGGGTTTGCCCACGTAGAACTAACCGATCAAAGGGCTCACACCCAGCCTCGGATAAAACCAAGACTCCTCCCTCGGGTGACTTTCCATAAGGAGAAACGGTCGCGCCCTTCTACCTGGTCATTAGACTCACAGTAGGCAAATCCCTCGAATGTGGTAGTGAAACCGTCTTCGGGGACCACTAAAAAACAAGCTGTCCTGTGAAAGGACAGCACAAAGCGAGCTTCGGTTCCAACACGCCTTCCTAAGTCTTCAAAAGAGGAAGCCCCACCTCTGAAGCTACTCACCAGCCAAGGGTTTCAAGGTAGAGGGAGGACTCGCATGTCTAGCGCAATCACCCGAATAAGTCTTCGAAGGCGACGGTACTTTATACGGCCAAAAGCCGAGCTAGGTCTGAAGGGCATATTCCATAAATGTGATTGCTGTGGACTCCGAGTTAAATGGAAGGAGATACGGAGGATCGTCTCTTTCCGTAGACCATGCTTGGCGCGTGTGCCCTTCCCTCTTGGGTATAACTATTTCGCGACTCTGCCACCATAGGATCGCGGTCGGTCATGATGATGCGCGATTTACACCTGACATGATTCTCCGTTCTTCTATTCGCTATAAATATCCCTTTTCAGCTTTTCAGGCAGTGGTAGTGCAGCTACACCTGGATAGTAGATATATGTAATGTTATTTTTGTATACATTGTCCCGTAAGCCGACTTTGCCGTGGGAGAGATCATACTGCCCAGGCCGATTTACGCCCAATTTCTCTAACATCCTGCGTGTGAAAGTTGATGAAAACTGTTAATTGTAAGATTAGCTTTTTTCATGTATGTTGAAAGCAACTGACTTCTACAATGTGGCTTTCGCAAGTATTACTCCACATCGGATGCTCGGCTCCAACTGGAAATGGTGTCTTGCGAGAGCTTCCTTCGTAGGCAGCATTACGCCACGGTATTTTTCGATCTGGAGAAAGCCTATGATACCGCATGCCGATGCAGTATGATGGAGACTCTCCATATGATGGAGATGAGAGGATGCCTCCCAATTTTCGTATCTGAATTCCTATGAGATCGCTGATTCCCACAACGGGTTGGTGGAGCCCTCCCCGTCCCCATGAGTATGAGAGAGCGCCCACCCGTGCCACACTCTTTGCACTGACATCAACGGTATCACCTCGGTGCTGCCGGAAGATGTTTTCGTTACACTCCGTGGACGACCTTTCTGTCTTTTGGTGCGGCCCAGATGCCAACTCTGGAGTATCGATACTAACGCATTGAATCGTATCTCTCGTTATGCCAAAGCGCAAAGGTTTCGTTTTTTCTCGGCCAAGACTATGGTAGTGCACTTCTTTCGCCATCGACAGCTTCAACTCGACCCAGACTTGTTCCTAAATGGGATTTGCCTAGAAATTGCAGACTCGCACCGTTACCTTGATCTTATTTTTGATAGACGACTCATCTAGTAGGCCCCAATTCGCAGGGTTAGCGTTGCTAACCCGTGTTCAACACTTGGGATGCTGATCAGGTTACAGTCTTCTGTTTTATCCTTCCTTTTTTGACTCAAAGCTTGACTATGCATGGAAGTTTTACGCATCCGCAACCGAATATAAATTGCGGAAGTTGGACTCCATCCACCACACCGGTCTCCGTTTTGTGACCGGTGCCCCCCGTACATCCCTTATTGGTAGTGTGTTTGTCGATGGGGGGAGATGTCTCTTTTCCTGCTCTTTGCACAGTGCACTAAGTGTTTTTACGCCTTTTCTGTGGCATCTTCATCAGTCGCCAACGCCTCTCATTGCACACGCGGCAGATATAAACTGTATGCCGTTGAGAGACGCCATTCCTAATTTAAGCAGTTCGGGTTTAGAGCTAGGAACCTCCTTGATAGTTAGGTGTAGCTCTTAGGTCATTGGCTCCTCTAGTTCTTCCTAGGACGTCACGATGGAAGGTACCACTATAGACTATTTTCCGCCACTTACCTGCTTCCAAAGGGCCCGGAGTATTGCGTTCGGCATTCTTTGAGCACACTTCGTATCACGCTGGAACCGGGCGAGTGTACACGGATGGTTTCAAGCCAGGAGAGGTGATTGGCTTCCACGCCGTATCCCTTCTGTTGGAATTCAGCGGGGCTCTACCAGGTGTGGTGTCTGTCTTCAAGGTAGAGCTGGTTGCAATACACCGCTCGTTACGTGAGTTGAATCATCGTGACTTACAAAGTGTCCTGAGTGCTTTCAGTGAATTTGCATCTCCGCATCCCCTTGTTCAAGGTATCTATGATGCCATGGTTGGTGTGAACCGTGCAACGGGGAATAAGCCTACCGACGAGAGCGTCAACGAGTTCGCAAGGAATGAGCGACCAGACCAGCGTTTCGCTCTTCCTCACTCAAGCTACATGACAGGAATCAGGTCAGCCATCTGAATTGCCTGGTAAAGAAGATGGGAACTTAACATTGTGTGTCATCGTGCCGCGACTGTTTTCCTTGACCTATCCCCCCCCCCTCCCCATGCATCGGCGGTTTCAGATCGACTTCTGTCGTCTCAGAATTAGACACATTCGCGGGACACACCGCTATTTGATGGAGCCCTCGCCTGCGCCTTATTGCGACGACTGCGTTGTCCCCAAGACTGTTCGGCACATTCTTGTTGAATGTTCCAGTTTGGGTAATCTTCACGTACGTTACCTGCCCTGGTATCGGGATGAGCGGGGTCACTACCGTCTGTCCCTTGTACTCGGGATTTGTTTGTGCACACGGACTTGTCAACTTTTTGACTTCTTGGAGGAGACTGGCTTCCTCTCTATTTAGCTCTCTTTGGTGTTGGGGGCGCATGTTCTGGTGTCGTGGGGTAACGGGCCTCTCCTCAAAACGAAAGCGTGTCTGATTCTTCTTTCTTTCCTTCCTCCTTTTTTGTTTGTTTTGCTTTGCTTCCGTTTTTTTTCTTTGTTTCATGTGTGTATTTCTTTGTTTTGCTTTTGGGTGTTTTTTAATGTAGGCTATTAATAGGCTAATATTGATTATGGCAACTTTCCCCTTCATAGCCGTCACAAGATAGTAGTGAATTCTGAGCGATGGAATTCCATTCTTCTCTTTATTATGTTCGGAGTCTGTCACAATTCGTCTGTTCCTTATCAAGAGTTCTTTTGGGTTCTAAGCTCATCCGCTTCTCATCGATTGAGACTAAGGATGGCGTTTTGGTTATGGATTCCAATTTTAATACGTTATTTCAAAAGCACTTCGTTACTCCTCTAGGCCGAGATGGAAAAGTCACGGATCATGATCCAATTGTTTTTGATCTTTGTCAGGAACTGCTTTGAAGAGTATGTTGATACTATCTTTGTTTATATAGGTGATCTTGGGTGAAGGTGGAACGACACCAACTGCCATGGATAAGAGGAAGCCCAAACTTATATAATTGTAGGATAGTTCACTGATCACTCGATGGATTTGTCTGTATTATTCCGGATAATAGGAAAGGTTCCTCGGCAAAAAGAACGTTGATTGCCATTATTGTTCACTAGAGTAGACATCCCAGTAGAAAGGGTTCCTCATCAAAAATAATGTTAGTTACCCTTATTGTTCCGGTGAGTAGACCTCCCAGTAGAAAGGGTTTCCAAAGCAAAAGAATGTTACTTGTCATTATTGTTCCGGGGAATAGAGCTCCCAGTAGGAAGGGTTCCTCAGCAAAAAAGATTTTACTTGTCCTTTATGTTATTGAGAGTAGACCTTCGAGTAGGAAAGGTTCTCAGCAAAATAATGTTATTTGCACTTATTGTTCACGGGAGGAGAAGTCCCAGGAGGAATGGTTCCTCAGTAAAATGAATGTTACTTGCCCTTATTGTTCAGAGGAGTAGAACTCATAATAGGAAGGGTTCATCAGCAAAAAGATTGTTGCTTTAAATTATTGTTCCCTAGAGTAGACATCCCAGTAAGAGGGATTCCTTGGCAAAAAAATGTTACATCCTAGGACCAAATGTTCCTCGACAAAAAGAATTTTACTTGCCCTAATTGTCCCGCAGATTAGCCCCCAAGTAGGAACGGATCCTCAGTAAAAAGAATGTTACTTGGCCTTATTGTTCCCTAAATTATACATTTCAGGACCAAAGGTACCTCGACAAAAATAATGTTACTTGGCATTATTGTTCTCAAGAGTAGAACTCCCAGTAGAAAGGGTTCCTGAGTAAAAATAATGTTACTTGGCATTATTGTTCTAAAGAGTAGAACTCCCAGTAGAAAGGGTTCCTGGGTAAAAATAATGTTACTTGGCATTATTGTTCTCAAAAGTAGAACTCCCAGTAGAAAGGGTTCCTGAGTAAAAATAATGTTACTTGGCATTATTGTTCTCAAGAGTAGAACTCCCAGTAGAAAGGGTTCCTGGGTAAAAATAGTGTTACTTGGCATTATTGTTCTCAAAAGTAGAACTCCCAGTAGAAAGGGTTCATGAGTAAAAATAATATTACTTGGCATTATTGTTCTCAAGAGTAGAACTCCCAGTAGAAAGGGTTCCTGGGTAAAAATAATGTTACTTGGCATTATTGTTCTCAAAAGTAGAACTCCCAGTAGAAAGGGTTCCTGAGTAAAAATAATGTTACTTGGCATTATTGTTCTCAAGAGTAGAACTCCCAGTAGAAAGGGTTCCTGAGTAAAAATAATGTTACTTGGCATTATTGTTCTCAAGAGTAAAACTCCACGTAGAAAGGGTTCCTGAGTAAAAATAATGTTACTTGGCATTATTGTTCTCAAGAGTAGAATTCCCAGTAGGAAAGGTTCTTAAGTAAAATGAATGTTACTTGTCCTTATCGTTACGGGTCTTAGACCTCACATTAGGAATGGTTCCACAGTTAAAAGGTTAGCTGCTATTATTGTTTCATAGAGTAGACCTTCCAGTAGAAAAGAATGTCTTGCCCCTATTGTTACAGTAGAAAGGTTCATCAGTAAAAAGAATGCTACTTGCCATTATTGTTCCCTAGGTTAGACCTGCGAGTACCGAAGTTTCCTCGGCAAAGATAATTTTACTTGCCCTTATTATTTCCTAGAGTAGACCTCCCAGTAGGAAGGGTTCCTTACCAAAAAAATATTACTTGCCCATATTGGTCCGGAGAGTAGACCTACCAGTAAGAAGGGTTCCTCAGCAAAAAAAAATGTGTTTCCATAACTGTTTCATAGAGTACACCTCCGTGTAGGAAGGGTTCCTGAGCAAAAATAATGTAACTTGTCCTTATTATTCCGGGGAGTAGACCTCGCAGTAGGGAGGTTTCCTTAGCAAAATGAATGTTACCTACCCTTATTGTTATGGTGAGTAGACCTATCAGTAGGAAGGGTTCCTTAGCAAAAGGAATGTCACTTGCCCTTATTGTTCCGTGGATTAGACCTCCCAGTAGGAAGGTTTCCACAGCAAAAAAAAAGAAATTAATTGCCTTCATTGTTAAAGAGAGTAGGAAAGGTTCCTCAGTAAAATGAATGTCACTTGTTATAATTAGACCTCAAAGTAGGAAGAGTTCCTCGGCAAAAATAAATTTACTTGCTTTTATTATTCTGGAGAGTAGACCTTCTAGTATTAAAGGTTCCTCAGCACAAAGAATGTTACTTGTTCTTATTGTTCTGAGTGGTAGACCTCCAATTAGGAAGGATTCCTCAGCTAAAAGAATGTTACTTGCCATTATTGTTTCAAAGTGTAGGCCTGCAAGTATAAAGGGTCGCGCGGCAAAAAGAATTATACTTTGATTTATTTTTCCGGAGAATAGACCTTCCATTAGGAAGGATTCCTCATCAAAAATAAGGTTAATTGTCATATTGTTCCCTAGAGTAGACCCAGTAGAAAAGGTTGCGCAACAAAATGAATTTTACATGCCCCTATTGTTTTGGCGAGTAGACCTTCCAGTAGGAAAGGTTCCTTGGCAAAAAGAATGTTACTTGCCATTATTGTTCCCTAGAGTAGATCACTTAGTACCAAAGTTTCCTCGACACAAATAATTTTGACTGCCCTTATTATTCCGGAGAGTAGACCTTACAGTAGGAATGGTTGCTCAGTAACAAGTACCTTACTTGCCCTTATTTTTCCCTAGAGTAGACCTTTCAGTGGGACAGGTTCCTCAACAAAAAGAATTTACTTATCTTTATTGTTACGGGGAATAGACCTTTCAGTATAAAGGGTACCTCAGCAAAGAGAATGTTACTTGCCCATATTTTTCCGGGGAGCTGACCATCCAGTAGGAACGGTTTCCCAGTAAAAAGTATGTTACATACTTTTGTTGTTCCTATGATTAGATCTCCATTTAGGAAGGGTTCCTCACCAAAAAGAATGTTACTTGCGCTTATCGTTCCGGGAAGTAGACTTCCCAATAGCATGTGTTGCTCAGTAAAAAAATATTACTTGCCATTATTATTTCCTAGAGTAGACCTCCCAGTAGAAAGGGTTCCGCGGAAAAACGGAGACTTGAACTCCCAGTAATAAGAGTTCCTCATCGAAAAGAATATTGCTTGCCCTTATTGTTCCGTTGAGTAGAACTCCCAGTAAGAAAGGTTCCTCGTAAAAAAGAATGTTACTTGCCCTTATTGTTCCGGGGAGTAAACCTCGCAGTAGGAAGGGTTCCTCAGCAAAAAGAATGTTGCCCTTATTGTTGCGGGGTATATACCTCACATTAGGAAGGGTTCCTCAGCAAAAAGAACGTTACTTCCCAAAATGGTTTCGAAGATTTGATCTTCCATAAGGAAGGGTTCCTCACTAAAATGAATGTTCCTTGCTCTTGATGTTTTGAAAAATGAACTTTGGCTTCGTTGTGACCTTTGTCACGAGGTCGTTGTTCAAAATTGTGTGGTTCACTTTATGTTGTGGCCGATGCTCTGTCGCACTCCTTTACACTATTTAGCCAACCTTAGGCTTCAGAGTGATTGCGGCGACTTATGCCCTTGGAGGCTGTCGCCAGATGGGTGCTGAAAAAAAAGTGAAAAAAAAACCACTAAGACCCTAAGGATTATAGAATTCTAGAATCAAGACTAATTAAGACCTTTAGAGCTTCTCTATGGCTACTCGTTGAACTACATGCCCTCGATTTTAAAGTGCAATAGCAACGAAGTTGAATTCGACAAAAAGTTTGTCAGGAGAAATCTGTAAAGAAAGTGGTGAAGTTGGGGAATGTGAAAATGTGTGGAACCAGGAGGGCAAACTGCGGTAGTTGAGGCTTGGATGCCACACAATTCTCCGGATGTCAGCTTCGTGTAGCAAAAGTGAGGAAAGTAATAAGGAAGCATTTGGACTACATTTAAAAACAAAAAATTAAAAGTGAAAAGGTTGAAAAAAATGTATAAGTGAAAAGGTTGAAAAAAAATGTAAAAGTGAAAAGGTTGAAAAAGGTAAACGTGAGAAGGTTGAAAAAATGTAAAAGTGAAAAGGTTGAAAAAATGTAAAAGTGAAAAGGTTAAAAAAGGTAAACGTGAAAAGATTGAAAAAATGTAAAAGTGAAAAGGTTGAAAAAAATGTAAAAGTGAAAAGGTTGAAAAAGGTAAACGTGAGAAGGTTAAAAAAATGTAAAAGTGAAAAGGTTGAAAAATGTAAAAGTGAAAATGTTAAAAAAGGTAAACGTGAAAAGATTGAAAAAAAATTTAAAGTGAAAAGGTTAAAAAAGGTAAACGTGAAAAGATTGAAAAAATGTAAAAGTGAAAAGGTTGAAAAAAATGTAAAAGTGAAAGGGTTGAAAAAGGTAAACGTGAGGTTAAAAAAATGTAAAAGTGAAAAGGTTGAAAAATGTAAAAGTGAAAAGGTTAAAAAAGGTAAACGTGAAAAGATTGAAAAAAATGTAAAAGTGAAAAGGTTGATAAAATGTAAAAGTGAAAAGGTTGAAAAAATGTAAAAGTGAAAAGGTTAAAAAAGTTAAACGTGAAAAGATTGAAAAAATGTAAAAGTGAAAAGGTTGAAAAAATGTAAAAATGTAAAGGTTGAAAAAGGTAAACGTGAGAAGGTTAAAAAAATGTAAAAGTGAAAAGGTTGAAAAATGTAAAAGTGAAAAGGTTGAAAAAGGTAAACGTGAAAAGATTGAAAAAAAATTAAAAGTGAAAAGGTTGATAAAATGTAAAAGTGAAAAGGTTGAAAAAATGTAAAAGTGAAAAGGTTGAAAAAATGTAAAAGTGAAAAGGTTAAAAAGGTAAACGTGAAAAGATTGAAAAATGTAAAAGTGAAAAGGTTGAAAAAATGTAAAAGTGAGAAGGTTGAAAAAAATGTAAAAGTGAAAAGGGTGAAAAAAATGTAAAAGTGAAAATGTTGAAAAAAAAAGAGTAAAAGGTTCCTGAAGGTGGTGAGATGGTCCTGGTACATGTTTGATGCCATTTGAGGCCCTCAAACCTTCTTTTTATGTATCCTCGAACTTCTGAACGATCCGGTAGACGCTTCTTTCACACACAATATTCTAAGTAGTAATTCCTACACACGACAGGCTACTTACGACGCGGCAAAGTAGGGGTTACTACACTAATTTGGAGGAGACCATTGATAAGATGCAAAAATGTTGTTTTTATTTCACTTCCACAATGTTATGAAAGCAAATTTCACTGAAATTGGTAGTGCCTTCACTCTCACTTTATCCTGTGCTAAAAATATTCGGGTCAAGTACTGTTGATTAGTTGATTTTGTGTAATGGCCAACATAGCATTGCACTTATATTCCTAAATCGTGAAAATAACTACTTAATACCAATATTTAGTATTTATGTGTCAAAACCTATTGCTACTAAGACCTTTGGTCATAAGTACATGACCCTACAATCCAAAAATTGAATTTATCGATAACATAAAGAGTGACCTCATTGCATTCCATTAACTCTCGCAAAAACTTTAAAAAAATCTAAATCATTGCCAATTACTGAAACCTGCGAAAAAATCAAATCCAAGTCACATAAGGGTCACTTTGAATCACATAAGGGTCCCTTTGAACTTTACAAAAAAAAATATTTTTTATAATAAAACATCTGTTCATACAGTCTCTTGTTGACCCCAAATAAAATATTTTGATCGCACAGATGTGTGGCAAAAGGGAAACAACCTCGAGGAAGTAGGAGGCAGTGTAAAAAATGTGATTTTCCTCTGCATCTCCCAAACATCTATCAATTAGCTAATAAACTCTGTCATGCGAAAATTATAGAATGTTCTAAAGTTGTGTCTATGAAATCAATCCTCCATTCTTAAGGTGGCGTTATCATACAGTATGGCTGCAATTTTTTTCAGAGTTTACACTTTCTCTTACCAGTAGTTGGATTTATCCAATCTTCAAAAAAAATGAAAGAAGAAAAGGCGAATGAACAAGAGATTTTATTTAAAAAAAGATGATATAAACTACTGTAGCTACCAGAAATAAATTCAACCACTCAAAATTAAGAATTTGAGCGTCTATCACAGACAGGGGAATTAAGGCACAAATTCGAGCAATTCAACGGTTCAGGCAATTCATTTGCCTTAGATGGCTATAAGAGAGAAAAGTCGTCATCTGGCAATTGAATATCATTTCTGATATATGTAAATCCTTAACCATATAATCAACTGGATTGAGCATTGTTCCAGCATCATTCCATCTGCCTTGGTATTTTTTCTTTATGACTTGAACTTAGAAATTTGAACATTAAAATGTTCCTCTCCTTTCCTTCTTCTATGGAATTTGAGTAGATTTATTTATTGGGAAGGCTTTGATTTGAGATAGGGATTAGAAATTAATTATCACATTATATCTAGCCCTAACATTTTAATTCACCAATAAGATTGACCCAGAAAATATATAGCATGCTGATATAACAAGGGCGTTTTTATTTAATGAAAGGTTTGAAAATTGGACTTAAAAATAGAAAGGTGAATAAATAGGAAAAAAAATAACGGATGGTGCAGAAGTGAAAGGCTTACAGAGACTAGGCCCTTTCGATACAAGTTCGTACAAACTTGAACACATATGAGGAATAATGATGATCCTCAACAAGAGAATTAGTTAATTTCCCCATTAGCAAAATTTATCATCATCATCATCATCATTACTAACTCTATAATTTAAGAAGGGGATTATTTTTGAGTATTTGAATAATAATTTCATCTTAGTTTGGCTATGACTTATGTTTTTTTAGCAAAGTTATTTCTAATAATTCTTTTATAATATCAAAAAACAAAATTAGGAAGTTCAGAAATAAATATAAGTATCGAAATTTTGTGAATTTTTTAAAACCCAAAGAAATTACAAATGGTGAAGTTCAGAAAATTTCTTTTTATATATCTTCTATAACTATATTTTATCAACGTGATATTTTGAAAGGGGGACAATTTAGTTTAGAGTTCCTTTTTTAAAATTATTATAATTGGCGAAGTTCAGAAAATTTATAAAAATTTAACCATGGCAGCTTTTTTTCAGATTTCAACTTTTAATCTTAGTAGCGAAGCCATTGCCTAAAAATCTTATATTTTTTTAATAATAAAAGGTTCTGGTAATAGAATTTAGTGAATCTAAAATAATATCTACAATTTTATTTGCATCACGTTATAAATTCTTTGCTGTTTAAAAATACTAATTATTTTAATTGTTTTTGCCCTAGCCATCCTATTTATCCAGTTCCTGGTGGGGGAGGGGGGCGAGAATATCCATAAAGTCTTCTGACGCGTGTAGTTAATGACAACAAACCAAATAGGGGGCGCTGGTATAGGAAGCCGCGCCCCCGAAACCGTTGCTGTGCGAGCGCGGTATGAAATAGCGGTAATGGGTGAGTTTCGTGCCCCCTGGCCAGCTAATCCGGTTAATCCTCGTTAATCTGTGAGTAGAGTGGAGGTATGGAATGTGCGAGTGATATCAGGGTGAAAGAGAGAGAGGGGGGAGTCAAGTGAATGTGCTTAAAATAGGAAGATTGTAGATTCTTGCGTTATGTGAGACGAACATGAAGAGGAATGAAGATTTTTGTGTGAGGTGTAATGAATGAAGTGCTCTCGTAACTAACCCGTGGTAGGATGGGTAAAGAGGAAGTCGTTGTGGCGTTGAATGAGGACCGGCGTGGTGTAATGGTCGTGTATGTGTGAGCTCAAGAATTATGTGAGTGAAGTTTAGACTTGCAAGGGTGAAACTGTGTGTAGTTGTAATGTAGGGGCCATGTTGTAGTAGAAATGAAGCTAAGAGTGTCTGGAATGACTGCAAAGGTGAGTCGAATTGGAATTATTAACGGTTGGACGGAGGAATAGGGGACAGAATGAGAGATGGAATAACATGACAGTTTGTACACCCGGGAAAAATGAAAGTGTTAGATTTCTGTACTGAGTGAAACTTGTGGAGGAAAAACACATTCTTTCAGCACAAGACGTGCATAAGCAAAGTGGACGATTTAAGGGTATGATCGATCCACTCTTGGTAAGAATGTGCTGATGAATTTGTTTGATGGGGAAGCTGTGAGTATAATTATAGACCAATCTGGCCACAAGATTGTGCAATGTGAGGTCAAATTGGTTAATGTGTGAAAAGTGTGGGCTCAGCGAGATATATATATATATATATATATATATATATATATATATATATATATATATATATATATACAATTAACTCAAATGTGTAACCAGAATATCACATATGGCTCTTAACGCTTCCAACTTTTCATTTGAACTCTTCCATTGCTCGACTGATATAAATGAACCAATACTAACAGTTGCAGTTTCGTATTTCCTAAGTTTGTATGACATATAAAATAGGCTCTACCGACTTCCTTCTTTTTGTAAAATCCACAGCCCAATAATTTACTCACTCCCATCTAAATGTACACTCACATAAACTTTTCCCAAAACACTTTATTTAACCCCTTCATATGCAATCCATCCATCGCATTCAACTCTCCCCATAAATCAATCCAACGTATCATTTAAACCTATTTCACTATACACCATCCTCTCTCATCTCCAATCTGGGGGAGCAAACAGCTGAAAATAATTTCTCCTCTTTTTTTTGCATCTTTTCAATCGAGTAAACATCATTTATTCCGACAGATAAACTTAATGTAACACCGTCTAAACTCCCAAATTCCGGTAGAATGTTTAACTCGCACACAACCTCTGAATCATTCATTATAATCACTCTAGACAGAATAGAACTTCTATCTAACCCAAACTTGCCTCCCTCCTCTATTATTCTCATTTTCATTTTATCACCATTATCACGCTCACACAGAACATTAATCGTATTTAATTGAAAATGGTTTTATATCTGGTATTCATTTATTCATAATCACATGTTGTTTTTTTTTAAATTCTCAGCTCTACCCACCAATCTCCTTCACTTATTTCAACTCTACAATAGACTATTTAAAGCAAACACTCATTTTACTTCGAAAATGACCTAACATTAGATGACTTTTCACTATTTTCGAATTCATTTTTTCTACCGCATGACTAAACTGCATAAAACTCAAGTGAGTATTTATTTCGGATTTCATCGTTCTATTTCGTTCAAACTAACACGATCTAGACCGGGTGTCTATATTATTTAATAAATTAAATTGCCCAGTTTGCATTATCCCCCAATAATTTTGCATTTTCTGGTCGTTAAAGGTGTGCACCATCAACTTCATTTTAACTATGGTTAATGCTTAATTTTAATTGATGGACTCGAACATATAAATGTAGCTACCCTTTATGGTGCTGTCATATCTGTTAGGCCAACGCTGGGTGGTAGCCATATAGCCATTGTTCTCAAGCGTAGGGCGGGACCATAGCCTTTGTAAGTATGGTCTCCCACATGAGTATACATTCATATATAGCCATTGTTCTCAAGCGTAGGGCGGGGCCATAGCCTTTGTAACTATGGTCTCCCACATGAGTATGTAAACTTTTCGGTCTTTTTTCATTTTTCCGATTTCTCAGGAGGTTTGCAAAGTAAGCGGATTAGAGATTATTGTTTACTCGGTCGGTTATTGGAGAGATGACTGTATTTTTTTTAATCGACCGTTGCTGTCCTACAGCAGCAAATGGCACATCGAATTGGGCTTCTCTTTTTCCTGCCGTGTATGATCTACCATGTCGACCATTTAAATCTCATTATATTATGGTCATATTTTATTTAGATTTTAATGTGATGACGACAATGAGAGATTTTACTGAAAACGGGGAGATTTCTAAGGACAGACCTAGATAAATTGCTAGAATACTTCATGTCATTAGCTAGGAAGAGGAATTGGCTGCCAAAAATGCAGAGGAGATGAGAGAAATATTAAAGTATAATTTACGATACCCATTCTACTCTATGTATTCTTGTGGCGGTCATAGGTATCAAAGTGTCAAGGTATCAGGGTGTTAAGGTATCAAGATATCAAGGTATCAAGATGTCAAGGTATCAGGGTGTCAAGGTATCAAAATGTCAATATATCAAGATGTCAAGGTATCAAGATATCAAGGTATCAAGGTGTTAAAGTGTCAAGGTATCAGTAAGTCAAGGTATCAAGATGTCAATGTATCAAGATGTCAAGGTATCAATATGTCAAGGTATCAGGGTGTCACGGTATGAAGATGTCAAGGTATCAGGGTGTCAAGGTATCAAGGTATCAGGGTGTTAAGGTATCAAGAGGTCAAGGTATCAAGATGTCAAGGTATCAAAGTGCCAAGATATCAGGGTGTCAAGGTATCAAGATGTTAAGGTATCAATATGTCAAAATATCAAGATGTCAAGGTATCAAGATGTCAAGGTATCAAGATGTCAAGGTATCAAGGTGTCAGGTATCAGGGTGTCAATGTATCAAGATGTCAAGGTATCATGGTTTCAAGGTATTATGGTGTCAAAGTATCAAGATGTCAAGGTACCAGGGTGTCAAGGTATCAAGATGTCAAGGTATCAATATGTCACGGTATCAAGATGTCAAGGTATCAGGGTGTCAAGATATCAAGATATCAAGGTATCAGGGTGTTAAGGTATCAAGAGGTCAAGGTATCAAGATGTCAAGGTATCAAAGTGCCAAGATATCAGGGTGTCAAGGTATCAAGATGTTAAGGTATCAAGATGTCAAGGTATCAATGTGTCAGGTATCAGGGTGTCAATGTATCAAGATGTCAAGGTATCATGGTGTCAAGGTATCAGGGTGTCAAGGTATCAAGATGTCAAGGTATCAGGGTATCAAGGTATCAAGATGTCAAAGTATCAAGATATCAAAGTATCAAGATATCAAAGTATAAATGTGTCAAAGTGTCAAGGTGTTAAGGTATCAGGGTGTCAAGGCAACAAGATGTCAAGGTATCAGGGTGTCAAGGTATCAAGATGTCAAGGTATCAATGTGTCAGGTATCAGGGTGTCAATGTATCAAGATGTCAAGGTGTCATGGTGTCAAGGTATCAGGGTGTCAAGGTATCAGGGTATCAAGGTATCAGGGTATCAAGGTATCAGGGTATCAAGGTATCAAAATGTCAAAGTATCAAGATATCAAAGTATCAAGATATCAAAGTATAAAGGTGTCAAAGTGTCAAGGTGTTAAGGTATCAGGGTGTCAAGGTAACAAGATGTCAAGGTATCAGGGTGTCAAGGTATCAAGATGTCAAGGTATCAATATGTCAAAGTATCAATATGTTATGGTATCAAGGTAGCAGGGTGTAAAGGTATCAAGATTTCAAGGTATCAAGGTATCAGGATGTTAAGGTATCAAGATGTCAAGGTATCAAGGTGTCACGGTATCAAGATGTCAAGGTATCAAGATGTCAAGGTATCAAGCTGTCAAAGTTTCAATGTATCAAGGTATCAAAATCAAAACACAAAGCAGGTTCTGATGATATAATAATAATCATTGTTCTTTGTATAACGCTCTTCGGGGCCACGGAGCTTTACATAACTTTTCTCCACCACCCAAGCAAAAGTAGAGGTATGGAAACGTGCCATCACCTGGGGCTTGTCCTCTCGGTCTCACTGACTGGAAGAGGATCTGTGGCTTCCTGAAGTTTACTTCTTCAGGATAATTAGGGAGGTGAGGGGGAGGTGTAGAGTGAAGTACCATATGGCAAGGTTCAGGGACAGGGTGAAAAGCATGGATAACCTTGTCACCCCAACATGCAGAGAAATTAGGAAAGTTGATGGGAGGATTTGTTTTTTCAATTTCTGGTGACCGTTTCGCGACTGCCAGCAAAGGCATAAGTAGCCGTAGTTATATTTAGTTTTTTAATAAGATACATTAAAAAAAAGAACAATAAGGCAACACAAAACAAGCCAATACGCGCACTAAACAAAAACAAACATGGGGAGGCCCGCCTCCGCCAGGCACCGGGGCATGCCTAGCAGAGAATAAAATAAAATGGGGGAGGCCACATCCTCCAAAAAGTCTGATAGTCCACAAGTTTTGGGCACGAACCGTCCAAAGTACAAGGGAGAAACGGTAGCGACCCCACTCGTCATGGTACTTGGACAAGTAACGGACGTGAATATCCCCTAGAGTGGGACATTCAACAAGAATGTGCTGAACAGTCTGTGGGACAAGGCAGTCGTTGCAGTAAGGTGCATCGGAACAATCCACGAGTGCGCCCAATTCGAAGACGAGAGAAAGCAATCAGAATCATCCGAGGCATTGGGGCATATGTCCATGGAAACAGTTGCGGCCTGATGGCACACAAATTTATATTATCATCGGTCGTCTCCCATA
Source organism: Ceratothoa steindachneri (assembly GCA_963969495.1). NCBI lineage: Eukaryota > Metazoa > Arthropoda > Malacostraca > Isopoda > Cymothoidae > Ceratothoa > Ceratothoa steindachneri. The sequence continues at coordinate 27,812,600 of OZ018325.1, forward strand.
TTCTTTGGCATGCAGCCCGGAAGGATGACGTGATTCCTGTCGTGTAGCCAGTGTGAAGAAGATCCAAACACATGTCTGGTTACCCAGTCATAGTAGACTCTTTAGCGCCCTTATTGGCGTGCTCATTCCCTGCAATCCTTACATGTCAAGGAATCCAGTAGGATATAATGTTAGGCGCTCAGTATCAGTGGCTTCACGGATACCGCGAGCCATAAGGTGCGGAGATTCCAATGTCCCGACAGGACTCAGGGCACTTTGCGAGTCGCTTACGATCACAATCTGGACTCCGAACTGTGCGTTATATCCCAGTACAGAGCGATGTATTGCTACCAGTTCCGCCTTGAATACAGAAGCAGTGACTGGTAGAATCCCGTTGACTTCAAACAGAGAGAATACGCGTGAAAGCTGACCCCCTCTTCGGACTTGGAGCCATCCGTGTACACTGGCACGGATCCAATGTGACGCGAATTGTGCTGTAAAAATGTTGAATGCAATACGCTGAGAGTTATATTAGTTTTTGGAGCAGAGGCGTGGTGACAAATATAGTCCAGGGTAGCGTCCTGGACAGAATCAGAGGCGCCATCGGACCGAGCGCTACACCGAGCCATGCAGTATCATTGGCCTTTTCCAAGTCGAAAAACACCATGGCATAATGTTGTCTACGAAGGAAAGCCTTGCGGTAGGAGCAGAGCATCCGACGCGCACTGTACAAAAAAGAGGTAGCCTCCACTGTCCTGGAAAAAATTTAATCTAACATTAGGTGGAAACCGACCTGGGTAGAGTGATCTCTCCCAGGAGTTAGGGAGGATATCCTATCCAGAATCAAGATCCTGTTAAAGAAATCAAGCAGAAATACCATGCCTCGCTCACCTAGGTGGCGAAGAATGTCATACATGATATCGTCCACAGCAGAGGCAGTGTCCGCGCAATGAAGCCAGAGCGGAACGCAATTCACTTATGGTAAACATGCCATTGAAGGGTTTTCAATGGGAAAGTGGTCAGTAGCTTGAAGGTCATTGACGATTTCCCACCCCAAATCAGGCTGTGCATCCAGAGAACATCGGGGTGCCCATCATGATCTGTAAATAGATAGCTAACAGGGAACAGAAGAAGACCCGTCTCCTCAGCCCCCCAAATCTATATCGTAGGAAATGCGGAGAAACCTTTCGAAGAGAAGACCATCTCGGAATCTGCCGTACCTTCCTGGACGCAGAACCCCGCTGGCTATTGGCTGCACCAGGCGCTAAATGCGCTGTCGTCCTTAAGGACTCATTGGACAGGTAAGGGTCCCTCCGTTGGAGACTCCCACTTCTCCGAGTTGCCCGATCCAGCCTTGGCTGGGAGCATAGAAACAAAGGTCTATTGGTGCCGTCATTTCCGGGAAGAGCCTAGGAAGTCCCTTAAGATGGTCTCGCGACCACCTTCGGGGGACAGGGTGTTTCCCCCTGTGACTACTGATTCGGTGGATACGCACAGCCGTTTCGCCTTACAAGAAAAGGTCATGCGGGAGAAGGTAGCGGAGCCTTATTTTAGCCGAGCCGGGTTGTGAGCCCTTTGAAATGCCAGCTCTACCAGGGGAGCCACTGGGAACAGTATAATCGGAAGAAGAGTTTTGCAAGCGTCCAGATGTGACGGTACTCCTATGCCTGGTGGGGCAAGGAGCAGAGGTTCCTGCTTAATTTTTGAGGCATAGGACGTCCCAGGTCGCATATGGCGCGACAGGAGCAAGTCCTAAGGCTAGCAAAAACAGAGTCGGTCCCGGTCCTGAAATGCCAGGAGCATCTTCTCCAGGAGATACGCTTCATATTGCTTGATGAAGCAGAATGAGACTCTCCGAAATTGACACACTTGGGAGTATACAATAGGGACTTTTCGTGTACTGTCTTGGAGGAATCCCCACAGACTTCGGGTAAACCAAACTTTGCGTTTATACGAGCGATTCGTATGGCCGAAGCGGTGGTAGTAATAGCACCTCTGCGGCAGTTGCATGAATGCTTTGACGCAGTAGCTATAATAACCGGCGAGCACTGACTCATGAAGCCTGTCACGATACAGAGTGACAAAGAGTGAATGGTTGTGTCTCGAACACCCTCTTCCCTGTTTTCTTACCACACGCTCGAACTTTACCACTACTTGTTCGGCCAGCTTATCGGTGGTGTTGCAAGCATTAGTTCACGGGTTCTCTCGCATAAACCACACCACAAAATTAATGGTAAGTTGCGGTGTCACCTTCACTGAGGAGCCATTGACTGTCCGAAGAGCACTAAAATGGCCTCCTCTGAAGAATCGCCTGCAGTCGCTAGAAGACTACCCTCCGAGAAACGGCTCACCTTCTGCTCTCTACTGTTCATCTTAGCTAATGCTATCTTCTGAACAAACATGTGACCTTTGGCCAATATGCTGCCTTCAATGGAGCGAAAAACTAAAAAGTGTTTAAAGCCTGCGGGCTCAAAAATCCAATGTAGTCTATCAATGAAGGGCCCAGCGTAATCGAGGCTCACTGTCAACGTTAGTCTTCTTGGTCCTCCCACCCGAGGGCGCCTAGGGGCTGGAGGTGCCTGTCCTGTTATGTCCGCTAGCCGAAACGGCAGTGGACCCGTACGTCTCCTGAGGCCCTGCGGAGGAAGAGGAGCCACTAACCCTGTTGTTGTTGTTTTTGTGGGGTGTAAACTCGCTTCTCCCTCAACCTGGAAGAGTCCTAAAGGCCGGACGGATCAACTCAGTCTCAGCCATATCCTTCGCCGAGATGGAGAAGGTTCTGGCCAGTAAGGGGGCACCAGTCATGGAAAAGAGCCTCCTCTCCTTGTGTGTGAATCCTTTGGGGTCCGTGCTGCTTCAGGAAGACTTTGCACAGGTGAATAGTAAGGTTCGATGTTACCTGGAACCGAACTCAGTTTTGCCTCTAAGAATTACCCTACCATCAGGGGTGGGGGCACCTTCGAAATCATCTCCATCTTACCATGGGCCTCCAAGTAGCCATCATCTCCTCCAAGGTGTCGGGTATCACGATCATGGAGTCATATGGCATATGGCCCGTCGCAAGAGACACTTGGGCCAGAATGCAGCCCTCCATTGTGAAGAATGGGGGGGGGGGGTGCATGTCGGCTCCGATAAAAGTGACAGACCTCGGGTCTACGAGGTGTCTAGGTAGGGTCCAGTAGACGACCCCGCCTCTTACCCTTCAAAGAGGATTGAGTTGGTTCACCTGCCGCCATCGGGGGAGGGAGAGCAAGAACAGAGGTAGTGCGTCCACGCCAAAAACAATGGCTTGATCTCAAAGGAAGACACATTCCTACTCCTAGACTTGGTCTCCAAAAATAACAGCTATACTTTGCATTTGATGAGATATGAAATGATTAAATGAAAATTATTATACATGTTTAAAAGTGATATAGATTCGAACCTGTACTGTCAAGCACTCATCGATGAACAATGAGAATTTGACAGTAAAGGTTCGAATCTCCTACACTTTTCAACGGATACAAGAAAAATCTTTAATACTTGTTGCACTTAATTCCAATGCAGACATATATATATATATGTTCAACAAATGCAACGTTTAGGTTGGGAATTCTTCCTTATCCTCCATATTTAGCCTTGTACCATACGATTACTATGTATTTAAGCCTTTACAACTTTACCTAAATGACAAAGTTTACTCATATATGACTGAGGTGGAAAAGGGTATCAAAATAATAATATTTCATCCAAACTGAATGGATTTTACAAGATAGCCACCGATCCACTGCTTATAGTAGTTAAACGATGGGAGGAATTTTTTTTCAATAATGAAAATAAATTACTTTGGTGGATAAATGTATTTTTTATATTAAAAATAATTTTACTTTCCTTAAAAAAATGACATAAATTCTTTACAAAATAATAGTAAGTAGTAGTGGGGCCAACTCACGGCACATACAAGAACGAATCCATCTACGTATAGGCACGTTTTTACGTACACTACCCATTCAAGGCGCCTCCTACACAGCATAGCCGTCTTCAGTTTGCAACCGGAGTTATTGACATAAGGAATTAGTGATTAGCCTAATTGTCTGACCTTTTGTTTTTTGTCGGTTGATCGCGCACGGCGGGTCGCATGACGAAGTGGGCATATTACAAACGTACATCAAAATCCTATTCAGAAGGTTTATAATAGATTGTATTTAAGTTTTAGGCATTACCATTTTATCACAGTTGGCCCAGTGCATACCGGTCACGGGCCGAAGTGTTTCAGATTTGTTTCCTCATTGGATTCCCTTGATTTTTTTCATCTGTTCATATATATATATATATATATATATATATATATATATATATATATATATATATATATATATATATATATATATACATATATATATATATATATATATATATATATATATATATATATATATATATATATATATATATATATATATATATATATATGAATGCAATAAACCACATTGAAAGAACCTTTAGTACACGCAGAGTGTACTAACGGTATACTTTTAACTATGATCAAAGCGGTCCAAGCGGTCCAAGGTTCCAATCGATTCCCTGCACGTTTTTTTTCGAAAAAAGGTAATAAATATTACTGTAAGAAAAATTTATTCTGTTTCCTCTTTCAATGTGGTTTATTGCATTCATATATATATATATATATATATATATATATATATATATATATATATATATATATATATATGTAGATTATCGGCGCGAACGATGGGACGTACTATTTCGTCCATGCTCCAAAATGTTTAACGTTTTTGGAGTACATTTAAGTAGACGGCTCGTGTGGGGGTAAACACAATGGGGAAACCACACCACGATCATCCTGAGTTTCATTAAATTGGGGGGGGGGTCTGGGGGGCTCAGCCCCCCAGTATATAATCCTAATTGTTTATAGAATAATAATTCGAAAAGGACTCAAACGCGCATGAATATTCCGACACGGGTGAACGATAATATTTACGCCCCAAATTTTTTTTCGGCCGGGCCGCTAATCTACATATTTACCTATATATATATATATATATATATATATATATATATATATATATATATATATATATATATTTATATATATATATATATATATATATATATATATATATATATATATATATATATATATATATATATATATATATATATATATATGAAGAATAGTTTGGGAGAGATAGTATCTCATGGTCTTACACATTTCTTTAATTAAAAGATGTCCTAATCCTTATGCAATCTATGCATTAGGTTGAGGAATAAGTTCTTGCCTTTTTTTAAATATTGTGTTAATTTAAGTTTTGTTGACGTGATTTGTACACATATTAAGAAACAGTAATAAATAATGAGAGCAAAATATGCAAAGGTTAGGCTACGTCTTGAAGTTGAGTAATAAGTCATTGCGGTTTATTTAAAAGTTGCGTTAATTTAATTTTTGTTCTGTACTCTCAAAATGGAATGTCAAGTTGAAAGAAAGGCGCATTTTCGACACTTCTTGTTATTCATTTTCAATCGAGACAGGAGCAATGCAAACACAGCCAAAGTTCGTCGCGATATTTGGACTGTGGACGGAGAAAATGCTTTATCAGAAAGGACAGCTCAATGGTGGTTTTCACTTTTCAGAAATGGTCATTTCAATCTTAATGACGAAGAACGTTCTGGTCGCCCCAGAACGTTCTTGCGTTCTTGCGACCTTCTTCATGAAAATCCTCGTCAATCGACTAGAGAATTGGCTGTACAATTGGCGTGCGATCAGAAAACTGTAGTGAATCACCTTCATTCGATGGGGAAAATTCAAAAACTCGGTGCATGGGTTCCGCATGCTTTGAGCGAAGGCACAAACTTCAACGCTCCACGATTGCCGCAGGTTTACTTGCTCGTCACAAGGCTACTCGTGGATATAAGGACAGATTTCTTCACCGCATCATCACTGGCGACGAAAAGTGGTGTGTTTATGTCAACATGAACCATCGAAAACAATGTCTTAGACCCAATAAAAAACACTTTCGCGATTAAAGCAAGGACTTCATCCACGAAAGACGATGATGTGTGTGTGGTGGGATTGTTAAGGCATTATTCTTTATGAGCTCCTTGCGAACAACGAGATTGTCAATGAAGAAATCTATGTTCAACAAATGTATTGACTCGCTGAAGCTATTCGTGAAAAGCGACCTCATCGACGTTATGGAGTCCTTCTGCAACCCGTCTTCACATTGCCAATATGACAAAAGACGCCATCCAAACGCTTAATTGGGAAATCCTGCCGCATCCTCCATATTCGCCAGACTTGGCTCCATCGGATTTCCATCTGTTCCGATCTCTCTCCAACAATTTGCGCGGCGTTTCGTTCAATACTGATGTGGAATTAAGAACCTGGTTAGACGAATTCTTCGAGTCAAAATCCAAAGGTTTTTATTGCAGAGGCATCGAAAAACTAGTTGAACATTGGGAAGAAGTCGTAAATAACAACGGGGAGTACATTATTGATTCAATTGCATATTGTTATCAATAAAAAATGAAGTTTTTCTAAAATTGTTAATGGTACTGAATAAATTTGATAAAACCGCAAGAACTTATTCCTCAACCCAATAGAATCTGCAATTTTTGGTATGTGTTATATGGTATTTATGTAGACCGGAGCTATGCTTTGATTCTTCAAGGTTGCTGTGACTGCTGGTGTTCCTTTTGAATAAAATGCTTTCTGGTAGTCTACAAACACCAAGTATAGAGGTATATTTTACTCTGAAGTTTTCTCAATGAGCTGGTTGAGAGCATGTATGTCGTCAATTGTTGAGAAGCCTATTCTGAAGCCAACTTGTTCTCTCGGTTGTTTGTCATCTAGCTGGTTCTGCTGTTTGTGAAGAGTTTATATGTAGACACAAGAGAGAAGGTTGATTGGTCTGTAGTTTGTAAGGTCCGTTTGATCACTTTTTTTGTGTGTAGAAGGATTATTATGGCATTGTGTCAGTCTTCTAGAATATTTCCGTATTTTAGACATTCAGTGATGAGGCAAGCTAATTTGTTTACAAAGACATCTCCAGAACCTTTCAGCAAGTCCGAAGTGATGTTGTCCTGACCTTTGAGCTTTGGGGCTCTTCATTTGATTGATTGCAATTTCAGTTTCTGATTTGACAATTGCTATTACATTATTGGGTGTTGTAGGTTGGTAGTGCTTCTGGATGACGTTACTTGAGTACAACTTTTCATAATACTCTTTAGTTCTTTTAACTATTCTTTCTCGTTCCTTGACCATTGTACACTCTTCCTCTTTTATAGTTACTATGTGAAATTCTCCTTTTAGAAGTCACTTTTTAGCCATTATATATTCTTTGATGGTGTCTTCAGCAAAAGTGTATTATATTTTATTATGTCAGCTCTCTGTTTCATTTTAATGAGTTTGTTTAGCTCTACTAATTCAAATTACATAGCTACATAGTTATAGGGAACAAGAAAGGACTACTTAGTCCACTCTAAGGTCAGTCCAATTCTATACTAGTATGCTAGTAGTCCTCCTTTGGAAATTGTTGCCACGATGCTCCCTCACGCGACATTGAATCCAAAACAGGGCTTCGTATTTAAACAATATCATTATTCGTAAAATAACTATCAATTTTGTTTTTAAAACTATTCACACTACTAGAGCATTTACTAGGTCCACGGGGAGTAGTGCGTTCCATTTATCGATGATTTTAAAGGTGGAATTTCTTTTAGCGATGTTCGTTTGAAACGTCCGTCGTCCATTCAGTTTAAAGCCGTTGTTACGTGTGATACCAATGGTCGTACTTAAATTTGTTTTCATAATTTAAGTTTTCAAATTTTATTTAAATGTTGAAACTTCAATAAGCTCACCTCGCAATCGCCTAGTTTCGAGTCAGTATTTTTAGTATTTAATCTTTCGATATACGACATATTTCTAATCGAGGGAATTAGATTAGTTGCCCGTCGTTGAATTCTTTCCACTTTATTGATGTTTACATGTGTATAAAGTGACCAGAATTGTATCCCCCATTCTATGTGTTGCCTTACTAAACTATTACATCGAGGTATGATTATATCTTTGGTGTTTGTAGTGAAAACTTCTCGCAATAAATCCAAGCATTCGGTTCGCCTTCTTACACGTTTCGTCACACTGTTTGTTAAACTTAGATCTTTTGAAACCCGTACCTCTAAATCTTTTTCTTCGTCCACGGAGATAAGATTTTTACCACCCAGTTCATAGTTAAACTTGGGTAATTTCGACCTACGTCCAAATCTCTACACTTGTCTAAATTGAATTTCATGTTCCATTTATTAGACCATTCGAAGATTCTATCTAGATCCCGCTGAATTAATTTGCTATCATTCTCATTTCACATTTTACCCCCAATTTTTGT